>PVHY01002836.1:0-11694 GCA_004024945.1 Uropsilus gracilis | reverse complement strand
TAAAAGCAGAAGTAAACAATCTAGATAGGAAAAAGACTATTAAGAAAATCAACAAAACCAAAAGTTGGTTCTTTGAAAAAAATAAATAAAATTGATAAACCCCTTGCAAACCTCACAAGAGAGAACATTCAAACAAGCAGGACTACAAATGAAAGAGGAGAAATTACAACAGATACAAAGGAATTCCAAAGGATAATCAGAGATTACTATGAACACCTATATGCAAACATATACAACAACCTGTATGAGATGGACAGATTCTTGGAAAGATACAACCACCCAAAACTAAACAAAGAAGTAGAGACCTAAACAAACCAATCACAAGCAGTAAAACTGAAGCAGTCATCAAAACGCTACCTAAAAACAAAAGCCCAGGATCAGATGGCTTCAAAAATGAAATCTACCAGACATTCTGCCTGCACTACTAAAGTTTTTCCAAAAAATTGAGAAAGAAGGAAAACTGCCAAACACATTTTATGAAGCAAACATCACACTCATACCAAAACCAAATAAAGACAGCATGAAGAAAGAAAACTATAGACCAATTTTTATAAATTTAAAAATTTAAATAAAATCCTGGCAAATCAAATCCAGTGATATATAAAAAGCATTATTCACCATGACCAAGTGGGATTTATCCCAGGGGCACAGGGATGGTTCAACTTTTGAAAATCAATTAATATAATCCACCACATCAATAAAGAGAAAAACCAAAAATCATATGGTCATATCAATAGATGCAGAGAAAGTATTTGATAAAGTTCAACACCCATTTATGATAAAAGCTCTTGAAAAATTTGTAATAAAAGGAACATACCTCAACACAATAAAAGCCATCTATGACAAACTCACAGCAAATATTATCTTAAACAGGAAAAAACTAAAATCATTCCAATTAAGATCTCTAAAGCAAGGATGTCCACTATCTCCACTACTTTTTAACATTGTACTGGAAGTTCTAGCCAGGGCAATAAGACAAGAGAAAGACACAAAAGGAGTACAAATAGGGAAAGAAGAACTGAAGCTCTCATTATACGGATGATATGACTCTTTATGTAGAGAATCCAAAAAAATCCACAGAAAAAATTCTTGAAACAATGAACCAGTTCAGTAAAGTAGCTGGTTATAAAATCAACACACAGAAGACAGTAACTTTCCTATACACAAAAAGTCAAGCAGAAGAAAAAGAAATTTAAAAAAAATCCCATTTACTATTGCACCAAAAAAGAAAATAATAATAAAATAAAATACCTGGGGATAAACCTAACAAAATATGTGAAAGATCTATACAAAACACTGTAAAAGAGATAGAAGAAGACATAAGGAAATGGAAACACATTCCCTGCTCATGGATTGGAAGAATTAATATCATCAAAATGGCCATCCTACCAAAAGCAATCTACAGATTCAATGCAATCCCTATAAAAATTCCAATGACATTCTTCAAGGAGATAGAACAAAAATTACTGAAATTCATATGGAATAACAAAAAACCTCGACTATTGAAAAACCTCCTAACCAGAAAATGAGAGGATGGAGGTATTACTATTCCAGACTTCAGACTATACTACAAAGTCATAGTAATTAAAACAGCTTTGTACTGGTACAAAAACACAATCAGACCAATGGAACAGAGCTGAATCCCCTGAAATAAAGCCACACATATATAGTCAACTAATCTTTCATATATAGTCAACTAATCTTTGACAGAGGAGTGAAAAACTCACTTTGGAACAAGGACAGCCTCTTCAATAAATGGTGTTGGGAAAACTGGACAAAATGGGAAAACATGTGAAAAAATGAACCAAGATACCTCCCTCACACCATGTATCAAAGCTAACTCAAAATGGATAAAAAGATTTAGACATAAGACCTAAAACCATAAACTACACAGAGGAAAACCTGGGTAAAACCCCTCATGAGTTACAATTCAGAAATCCATTTTTGGACACAGCTATAGCTGGACATAAAATGAAGGAAAACATAAACAGCTTGGATTACATCAAACTAAAAGGCTTCTGTACATCAAAAGAGACAACAGAAAAACAAAAAGAATCCCAGCCAAATGGGAAAAAAATTTTCCCTTCATACAAGTGATAAGGGTCTCATAACAAAGATACACAAAAACTCACACAACAAAAACAAAGCAAAAAACCCAGTTAAAAAATGGGGAGAAGATCTAAAAAGACACTTCTCTAAAGAGGAAGTCCAAATAGCCAATGGGCACTTGAAAAACTGCTAAACATCACTAACAATTAGAGAAATGTGAATCAAAACCACAATGAGATACCATCTTATACCAGTAAGAATAACCCACATCTAAAAAACAGACAGCAACAAGTGTTGGCATGGATGTGGAGAGAAAGGAACACTTACACTGCTGATGGGAATGTAAACTGGTCCAGCCATTATGGAGAGCAGTGTGGAGAACCCTCAAACTAATGAAATAGAACTACCATTTGACCCAGCAATCACTCTTCCCAGAATCTACCCAAAGGAAACTTCAGTGTGGGTACAAAGGGAAACCTGTACTCGGATATTTATTGCAGCAGTGTTTATAATTGCAAGGATATGGAAACAACCCAAATGTCCCAAGACAGATGACTGGATGAAAAAGATGTGGTATATATACACAATGTAATATTACTCATTAATTAAAAATGACAAATTTGATGATTTTTTTATAACATGGATGTACCTAGAAGAAATCATGTTGTCAGAAATGACTCAGAAGGAAAAAGAAAACAAATGGTTTCAATAATATATGGACAATCAAACAAAAGCACACAACTGAGGGAGGGGACCAGCTGGAATGGCCAGAAAGGGGAGGTGTTGGATGACCCCCAGGGATCACAATGATGTGAAGTATACACAAATACACACACACACACACACACACATATATAAATTATTTAAATAAAAATAATTAAAGTTTGCCCATCAAATGAAGCCTACTTCAATTCATATCTTCCATGGAACTTATAATGATGCTTGGCTCTTTTCAATTAATTTCATGACCACATCATACAAATTAATCTATTCTATATAGTTAAACCTCTGACTATGAACATCCTACATATGACTATCCATCAATACAGACTTATTATTTCTTTCATACACAATAGCAATTCTGCTTCCCTACATTAGGGTAGTACTATTTCAAACACACACATATCCACTTGTGTACCTAAAACTAATTTACATCATCAAGAGAAGTTAAGATGATGACTAATATCATTTGTATCCTTTATAATGTGGACCACCAACTAGAAGTTTAAGGAATAAGCTTTGATTTGACAACATTGGGTTTAACTCTCTTTATGTTACTACAATATCTAGCTATTTAGATGTAAGGTATAAATTTATACAAAGTATTTAGAATAATATTGAATATATGCTATAATATATATTCATATATATGAATATATGTTTTTCTTCCTAAAATGTTACTTAGAGAATGACTAAATGGGTCTATTTGTCATGATTATTTCTGAGTAATGGTGGTAGAAATTTGTCATTTTGCTCAGATATTCTGATACACATATAATTTGAACTTCTCTGACATTATTGAAGTTGACTTTAGCTCAAGGTTATTTATTCTGAAATCACCATGATGCCATATAGAATGGAATTTTATACTAAACAAAAGAAGCCCATTGTAAATTTCCCCTGGCATTTGCACTTTGTATACAAGCATCTTTTAGTTTTGTCACTGTGGCAAAGATCAGTCAACTTCAAATTGTCAGGTTTCTTAACTTGTCAGGCATCTTGTTAAAAGTGATAAATTCAATTAGTTTGCTGAATTTATAAAATGTCAATCAATTTGATATGTTTCTTTTTCTTTACCATAGTAAATAAACTAACCAGTTTTCTTTTCCATCCCCCCCACCCCTCTGCTCCTCACAAATCATAATAACCAGCATAGTTGTCAGCATTGGAAAGACTTGGGTTCAACTTATTCATTCACACTCACTAGCTCCTTTCCCTAAATCTTGTCTCCCAGGAATGGCTTAATATATTAGTTATTAATATTCAACATGACACAAAACATCAAGTACATAGCACTGCACCCAGCAAGTAGCCAAGAGAAAAAAATCACTTTTCACAGTGTAAAGTGAAGTGAGCATAGGTTATGGGTGGTGTGAGAGATGGCACGAGAGATGGTGAGACAAAGTGGCAAAGATCAGAGTGGTTATAAATCTATGGCAGAAGACAATCATAGAAAACAATGTAGAGCAATCCAGAGACTATAGTATTAAAAGATGAAAAAAAAATGCAAAATCAAATAAAAAATAAATAAAAACCCTTATACCCAGATAAAAACACTGACCTGTCCAAACTAAAATATATTTTGGAAATAAAATACTTTTTTCTCTAAAAATAATATATAGTTTGTATGCTATATTATAAAAAACATTATAATAAAAATATTATAAAAAACATTCATCTTGAATGTTTTTAGATAAAATATTAATAAAACTGAAAGCTCCATGTACAACACCAAATCTATCTCTGAAACCTTGCAATCCTTCAAAGAACAAAATCATGATCGTGGAGCAAAGGGTAAAGGGAAACTTTTAAGATTGCTGCAAAGCAGATAATAAAAGTTAAAGGGAAAATACAAGACTTTATTTGGTCATCTGCAAATTCCCTCACTCCATGTACTTCTTTGAGAGTAGGTAAAGATTTTAAATCTGTGTGGACAGTTTAGGTCAGTTCTTAAGAGGAGTTCAGTGAGGGAAAAGTGAGGGAAGTGAGGGAAAAGGATGCTATACTCACAAAATAAGCCCACCAAAAGCATACTGACAAAGATAATTATGTGCTACAAGTAACTGTAGGTCAATCACATGTCTCTCTATCAAAACTTACTTATTTGGTGTGTTTAGAAGATGGCTGTACTTTCATGATTGTTCCAGAAAATAAGGTTGTTCTTTATTTAACTGAAAAGTTTTCTTTTTGACAGTTGACAAACTTATACACCTCCAAATACCAGTCAAAACATATGCCTAATTATTTTATAAATTATGTTGTGCTGTCACAGAGTTCTTCTGGTAGTGAAGCACTTCTAAGCATGTTCCCTCCTTTCCTGCCTGGGGCAGAGGGAAACACACCAATTGCCACTAGTTTTATCTTGCTCATCCACAGTACTTCTGTGGGGGGTCATGTTTATCTTCCCATCAGTGGGTGGTCCCTCTCAATCTGCCTTGAATCAAAATAATGGTACACCCAGTTTGACTTCCATGATAAATGAAGATATTTCTAAAAATGATTTCTTTGTGGAAATCTTTGTGCTAATCATACATATATTTTTTGCTCTGCTCTTTTTCTGCCAAAATTACAGTGAAAATTATCTTTCAAAAATCTATTATTATTTCATATCAAACATTATATAAGGAGTTTTATATTTGGACTCCTGGATGTAAAATGGATCTTTGGCATTTTTGGAATCTTTGGAATTTTTTTGAAATAGATTAATTCCTCGAGTACTCTATGAATAGCATCTGTCTGTCACACTCCTCTCTACACTCCCTCCACACAGGTAAACATAAAATAATTACAATGTGATTCCTCTATTCCTATTTTTATGCTTAGATTCCTATAACAAGACACATGTAAAGGCAGGCACAGTGGTGTGTGCCTGTAAATGACAGCTTATGAAGTCAAGGCTGGGGTCTGGGGATCGTGGTTTGAGTCCAACCCCGGGACAACACAGTGAGACCTAGTCACACAAAAAAAATAGCTTGGCATAGTGGCACACTCCTTGTAACCCTAGCTACCTGGGAAGTGGAGGCTGAGGATTGCTTGAGTCCGTGGTACCACTGTCAACGTGAGCCTGCAGTTCCACGGGCAAAATTAGTGAGACCTAGCCTCAAAAAAAAAAAACAAAGAAAAAGGAAAAGAAAATGACACATGCATTTCATTCACAAATAGCAGTGTCAAATACTCTTGGAAATTCTTGAAATAATCACCCTAAAATGACAATGAAGGTTGAATAGCATCATATATTGTTCCTCAGACCCTGGGTAGCATTTATCATGCTCTTGATTGGCAATAACAGAAATTGTGAGTCATACATTAAATAAGGGAAATATTTCAGCTCACACAAGATCTCTAGAAATAGAGAAGTCCTAGAGCTGATGAAACTCATGTTTCAGTAGTGTTATCAAGTGTTCATCTGTTTTGTCTATCAACCTCAGTACAGCATTCTCCTTTCTCTCCCCTTGAGCTTATACCCTCTTCATCAAAAAAGAAGAAGAAAGAAAAGAAAAGAAAAGAAAAGAAAAGAAAAGAAAAGAAAAGAAAGAAAAGAAAAACTGCAATCATTCACATTGTCACAAAACAATTTCAAATTCTAAAAGGTGATATCAGGCTACATCTTTTCTAAATTTAACTTTCTAAGAGTAAAGCAAGTGGAGTCCTCCAAGATGGTAGCAGAGTAAAACTGGAGGCTCACACTACAAAAAGTCATAGAAAAACCAAAAATGTGAGGGAAAAGCTGATTGTTAGCATACAATAATCAGTTTTCAGTAGTATCAACCTGACTGAAAGTGTTTGAAACACTCTAAGCAAACTATGATTACAGAAATAATATGGCACTGTAACCCACAAAATGGAGCAGTCATTACAGAACAGTACATCCCATAACTACTGATGTGGGCACTGGCCAAGATTAGGATTTCTAATACCCCACACAGTATCAAATAAGTGAGTACATGAGCAGGCACCCAGGACAGAGATGGCATTTTTTAAGGACTACTAGCTTGAATCTGAGGCTCATTACACAAAACAACTGTATCTGGTCAGAGTACCTGAAATTCCTTTTGAAGGAGACTACTGTTGAAGTATGTGTTGAGGGAATTATAGCATTATCATCCCCTAGCCTTACCTCATGCTGAAATATCTAAAACACTTGCCCCCCCCCAAAAGAAATGTATTACAGTAGAAATTTAAAATTACTGAGTCTATTAAAGGTGATTCTTTGATGCATATTGCCCTGACCCTCTTCTAAACCTAAAACCTCTTGCTGGTACCAGATCCCCTACCACAATAACTACAAAACAAAGGTAGAAACACCATTCTTACAAAAACACAATGAACAAGAACCAAAAGATATTAAGAAAATAACTCCTTTTAAATTACTTCTAAAATAATTAAATAGCTCAGAATCAACAAAGTAGAGAGGACACACACATGTCACACATAGTATTCTGCTGAAGTTTCATAGTTCTTGGTAAAAATATCAACAATCCATTAGAAAATCTTGAAAGTAGGTCAACTGGATTGCCATATCCATATGTTAAATCAATGCCTATTAAAATAAATATTTTAAAATAAACAATTAGCATCATTATAGTCAATGAAATCTGTTTTCATTTCTCCAAGTCAAACCAAAAATTGCCCTCTGGTTCAAATGAAAATACAATTGAACAACATTACCTCAAACTGAACTTTAGATTACCATTGTTTAAGTAATTAGTTTTAAGGTTGAATATTTCATTATACCATTACTATTTCATCACACCATTTCATTATACCATTACTAATTAAACTATTTCTCACATCAATTTTAAAGATGTTTAAGTACTATTTCCTATAAAGGATCACTTTATAAGACAGATTTCTTAAACTATTATATAATACTCATTTTACTATTGAACTTCATTTTCAAAGATAGTCACTTTAATTATTATAATTAAATAATCTTTATATATACTCCCGGTACCTCTAAGTAAAGTAAAGGAGAGGCATTATATAGGTTGTTCTTAGAATCACAAGGAACTAAAAGTTTGATAATTACAATTGTTCTTTTAAAGAATTTTTCTTCTTAGCTCATTTAGAGAACTGTTTTGTACAATGGGCAAATCCAGACTTGAGCAAAGCATCGCAAGCACAAAGGTTTGTGCATCTCTTTAAAAGTTGACATTTCATCAACAGTGCTCTACAGTCAGTGCAACTGGGGGTGTAGGAGAAATGGTGAAATGAGGTGTAGGGAAACAAAATGGAGACAGGAGGCAATTAATGAGACAATTCTAACCTTCACACACATCACTCTGCATTGAATGATGTTTCAAAATCCAAAAAGAAATAAAAGATGTCCCTGATAAAACTATATAGACAAGTGTAATAAGTGCTCATTCTATTTTTAACATAAATAGACACAGCATGGAGTTAAATAACTCATCCATACTTACTGAATGACAAGAGTCTTTAAACCAGAGGGCCATGATCACCTTCAAAAACTATTCAAAAGTTTCCAGTTAAATTTTTATTAAGCAAAGCAAAGTGGGTAAATGTCTCAATACACACAATGTGTATTGTAGGAAGAAGTAGGAAGTAGGAAGGGAGAAGTAGGAAGGCATATATATTCACTTTCCTCTTTCCACAATTGTATTTAAAACATTTTCCCCATGCCATCCTTGGTGAATTCACTACAGATAAATGGATATTTCATTTCATCTTGAGATCACAGAAGTAACTATGTGATTTCAAATAATGCATTTTCCTTTAAAAAAGAAAAAATATATAACAGCACTGCTCTTCTGCAGAAGCTATTCAAAGTCATGGGTCTCTTATAGATGGAACAGTGCTCAAAGTTATCTATTCTTCAGCTAGGCATTTGGTATTTGAAGCTATTTTATTTTATAATAGAGAGGCCAAGAAAAACAAAACTAACCATTTAAACAAAAATCACTTTAAAATATCTGTAAAATGTGCCAATTTTCCCCTTTGGTCTAAAGAAATCAGTTTCATGGATTTTTCTTTTTTTTTAGACTGGGTCTCGCTATTTTTGCCTGTGGAACGGCAGGCTCTCGTTGCCTGGGGCACCACACACTCAAGCAATCCCCAGTCTCAGCTTCTCAGGTAGCTGGGATTACAGGCGTGTGCCACCACGCCCAGCTAGTTTTTTGAAACTATGTCTCGCTATGGGTCTCGGGCAGAACTCGAACTGCAATCCCTAGCCCCGGACACTTCATAGGCTGAAGATTACAGGCACGAGCTACCGCGCCCTGCCATTTTCATGTTTAAGTACTTTCTTTCATATTTTATTTTGGGGTTCACTTTGGATATTTTGAAAAAGTTAAATATTGAAAATCCTATCAACATACTGCAGCAAAGTTCCCACATCCACATAGAATAAAGAACTGAAGAAATGTCTTTTAAATGGAGATATTTCCTGTAATAGCTAGTACTACAGCAAAGAAATTATAAGCTTTTTTCTATGCTTTGAAGATATTGCATTACACTAAAATAGTTTCTAAAACAAGTTTCATCTCCCACAAGTCTTCTTCTAAACATAAGTTTTGTTTCTTCTAATACTTTTAGGATTTTCAACATAGTATCCTTCTTATCTAACCCAACTTATTAAAATATTAGAATTTAATATAAAATGAATATAACATGTATAAAATACATTTATCAATATAAATAAATAAAATGCATTTACTAATATAAGGTAAAAGTTATATAAATTGCTAAAATATATTAAAAAATTATTGGATGCTTTTAATTCCCTTTTCATTGTCATCAAAATCAGTATATGTTTTAAATTATAACACAACTCAATTTAAATATTAAATTTCATTACATAATTGATCTGGGTATAAATAACATGAAACTTGCAGAAAAAGTTGAAACAACCAAGTGATTCCAAACATACTTTAAAGAATCCCAGTAATAAGTAACAATTTATAAATTTACAATATATAAATGAAAAAAATTCAATAAAATTTTGTTCCTTTTGCAAACACATGTAGGTAATAATATTCAGAAATATAACATATACACCAGTCACATATTTCCAAACATTCTGTGTAGAGGTCTGAGGGCAATAGACAAACATATGTACTGGTATAGACACATGCATATAGAGACATGTGATGTATGTATATAATGATTACTAATAGAAGTTACCTATACTTAAAGTTTGACTTACAACTCACACAGTACATTGTCCATGTTGACCAACAATCCTTGTCATCACTGTGTGATTGCCTCTTCTTTCCACCAAAAACTGTTAGCATGTATCCCTTCTCTTTAGTCTGGGTTTTACTTAAGGATTGTTTTCATTGTAAAAATACAGAAGAAAGGTTGCACTCTGATTTTTTGGCCTAAGTTTAGAAACAGTTTACACTTTTATTTTCATGGAAACCAGTCACTATACAAAGAAGCTCATGTTAGATTACTCTATCCATGTAGAGAATGGAGCCACAAGAGAACCATGGCAAACTGATCATCACCCAGCTTCCACAGGAGTAAGGAAGGTCATACTAGAATCTTCAGGTCCCAGATGTGATGACCCAGGAGCCTAATAGAAGAGAAAGTTTTAAGCACCTCATTCCTGTACCAGATCTCAAATGATCCTGTGCCCTCAGCTATTGTGGGGGAGAGCAAAGTCATCGCTACAGAGCCTTTTTCCAGATGCTTAATGCACAAAAGTCATTAGCAAACAAAATATCAAGTTATTGCAAACAAGTTGTAATGTTTGTATATAATAACTGCACAATTGATGCAGGATTTGGTACACATGGCAATGTTCTTGCAATACTGAAGTTTGCAGTTGTCTTTAGGAGTGAGGACCAAAAATAAACTAGATAATAGCAAAAAGAATACTTAGTGGAGTCCGGTAGTAAGAAAATTGCCTTAGAGTCTTAAAAAAATGAAGTTAGTGACAGAGAATTTAGTGAAGTTGCCATCTGTAGTAATTCAGAAGACAAGAGATTTTGCCTTAGGAAGAAACATTAATGTACCAGTTTTCTTATTAATGGTGTATAAGATATTGCAAGAAAAAATAAGTTAAAGAATTTAAGAGAAATACAGAGTGCCCAGGAATCTCCCCAGTCAACAAGAGACCCTCAAGGGTAAAAAATGGCTTCAAGGAAAAAAAAAAATACAAGGCTGCCAACAGAACTAGGCCATTGGGATCAAGATTAATTCAACTAAGCAGCTAGAAATTATTTGGTAATGACTCAGAATGACCAAAGGCAATAACTAATAGAACTCCCATGCTAACAAAGGGCTCCTAAGAATTCTTAAAGGTGTCTTTACCATCTCACTTGCAGGCCGAAATAGAAAGGACCCTGTCTTGAAGAGATTTTTTTTTCTCTAATGTATATGATGATAATTTAATCCATAGAAAACCCACAACATTTTAAAGGAGGTTTTAGTCAACAAACCAGGTAATACCAATTCAATAAAATGAGAATGTGAGGTAAAACTTAGATGTGTGCACATTTTGACTTATCATAGATAATAAAGTTACATAGTCATATGTCAAAGCATATTGCAATTCTACTTTTTTATATTTAATTATGTAATGAAAATCTTCCAATTCTCACAAATAATTGAATTTATTATCAAAATCTGTGCACCTTTAACAGCTTTCTGCATAGATTTGTTTATCACTATATGTATATGCATATCTATATTTCTATTTCTGTATTTGTTAAACTATCTTTTTTCATCATCATGAAACTGCCTGTTACTCACTAATGGTAAATAAAAATAACCTACCTGAATAAAAACTTTATCCAAAGTAACTGCTTTAATTGTCCTGTATTAACTTCATTGTCCTGTTTTTCTCTGACTGTCACAACAAGTTCTAAGAAGATAAATCACCACTTAGAAGCCTATACATTTATACCAAGTAAATAGAAGGGAAAAGTTGATATAAAGGTCAGTCATTGGGAACATAAC
>PVHY01002835.1:6081-118857 GCA_004024945.1 Uropsilus gracilis | reverse complement strand
AGGAGGAGGAGGAGGAGGAGGAGGAGGAGGAGGAGGAGGAGGAGGAGGTTAGGCTGTATGAAAATTAAGTGTTTGTGTTTCCAAGGATACTATTGAAAAAGTGAAAAGACAACCTGCATGTCTGGAGAATGTATTTGCAAATCCTTTATCTTATTAAATATGTGTGTTCAGATCTCTCCCAACTGTACAATAAAAAGAGTAGTAACCCAATTTTAAATCTAGTACATAATCTGAATAGATATTTTCCAAAAAATATTTATAAATAATAAGCACAAGATGTGGAAGTCTAGGATTCATATGTGGAAGTGATGGGCAATACTTGGTTAAAGATAGGCAAATAAGTGAATGGAAAAGAAGTTTTCATGAAAGAATAAGATATTTAGACTTTCTAACATATATCAGGTATTACAAAAAACTAGACTTACTTAAGAATCACCTAAGGAACTTTTGCAAGCATTTTAATTTCCTCTGAACTATCACTTTGGCGCTGCTGATTCTACACATCTCATAGGGGTTAAAAATCTATAGTTAAAATCCCCACAGGTGATTCTAATATGTAGGCAGGTTTCATAAAGGCTTTGGTAGGCAATGGCTATTATGAGTCCTGATAAGTAATCAGGAGGTTCTGAATTAAAATAGCAGCAATGAAGGAAAGAAACATTTAGAGAAGCCTAGTAAATTTCATTTCAACATTTTTAAAAACAAATTATGCATGCTGTATGAAACACAGGGTCTAAAATGTTCAAATCTATCCTCATGGATCATGTATTCTGTTTGATAAAACACAGAGTTTGAGTTAGAGTGATAATGTAACTTTCTAGCTAGACTGACTGAGGAGGTGGCAACACTGGCATCATTCATTATCTTAGCAGATACAATAGTAACATCAGCAAACATGTGCCAAGTAAGGACATATTCCCTCATTTATTCCTCACAGTAACCAGATGTGTGTATAATAAATATATGGGATTATGCCATACAGAAAGAATTTGTCAGCTTCTTGTGCTACAGCTGGAAGGATGAGGAAGATTGAGCCAGATTTTGGTAGTATGGTTCCATCAAGAGGTTATAATGAAGTCGGTGCATTTACTCTGCCCAAATTGCATTTTTACTGGATTACTCTATTCCTGACTTCTATCTTGAGGGTCTGAAATAGTTATTCTAGAATAGACATTCTTCATGTGGGGTCTACAGATTATTTTCAGGGCCCCATGAATCCTTGGAAGGGTATGGGAAATTTGCATTTGTATGCTTATTTGCATTATTCTTGGAGACAAAATCTGTAACTCCAGTAAAATGAGTCTATGTAAAAAAAAAGATTAGAAATTTCTCTCAGGCACCCATTTAACCCATTTCATCACATGCCTGGTAAAATTTGTAGGCACAAACTTACTGTGCAAGCAATTTGGGCATGATGCTTTAGAGAAGAAGCCTTTCTTCCTTATGCACCTTTCCTGCTGTGTTAGGAACTGCTAAGAACCAATCAGCCAGACGCTTCCCACAGTATACCTGATACCATAATTGGAGTCTCTCAATACAAGACACAGCTTGGGGCTGCGTCTAATTACATCACCAAAATTGCTTATATCTAAACAAATCATTATAAAATGCCATTAATTATTTTATTTATTAACTAACTATGCCTTAGCTCATTCTCCTATACTCACTTTTCTCTCTGCACCATTCCCATTGACTTCAATGACAGATCTTCCCTTGAAGGAGCACACAAGTTGAAGCGGAGTCGAGATGGATTTTGAGTAATTCAGGTGTCAGCTCTTTGCCAGGAGAAGGATGCTCTCTTTATCGTAGCTGGTCTTAATATAGACCAAGGCAATGTGCTAATTTCAGAACACTGCTCAATTAAATTTCATTTTTAAGGAGAATTTTACTGTAGTTATTCAAAGGTAGCATTTATTATTTCTATATATCTTGTGAGCTGGGGAATAGTGGAAAGAAATGAAAAGAAAGATACTCTTAACAGGAGGCCTGATATTTAAAGCATGTTTAAAAAAATGTAGTTCCTAGATTACCTGCATTAGAATCACTTGGGATGCTTATTTAAAATTGTAGATTCTTGGTCCCATACAAATGTTCCCAACCAGACTGTCCTTGGAACTGCTTTGTTAACAAGCATCCAAATGATTCTTACACTATATTAAGGCAACTTAGATGACTGGGAATTCTGAAGTTAGATTTTAAAGTTAAGTACTGAAACCAGGTTGCTACAAGTTGTCCAGTCAAACTGCTGGTTCCCGTTGTCTCCTACACAACGTGCTGGCAGAGGGAATGACGCAGATGGAAGGCGGGTGCTGACGCAGGTCATTTATCACATCCCACCTGGAAGCAGTAGAGTTCCGGTTTACCCTTTCTCACTGGTCATTCTTCCTTGTAGCCAGTTTGGCAGCATAAGCTTTTCAAAAGAAAAGGCTATCCTGGAATCAACATTATTTCAAAAACATAGCAAAAAGAACAGATTTAAAGGAAATAGAGATCAGCGAAATACCCATTTTAATTCCTCCTCATTGTACCTTTCACTCCCTGTTACTTTGGACTGAATGTAAAAATAAAAGCGAGGAAAAGAGACACAGTTGGCAAAACACGGTCATTGGATTGCATTCATCGCCTTAATTTTCAATCAGTTCCTATCAGTTCCTTAAACACAGTAGCTCCCCTTCTCTATGGGACACACACCCCAAGAAGCCCGTCAGATGCCTGAAGTCAGGGATGATAGTGAACCCTACGTACTCTGTTTTTTACCTACACGTATTTACCTGTGATAAAGTTTAGTTTATAAATTAGTAACATCAAGAGATTAACAAAAACTAAAATGATTATAATTTTTTTTTTTTTGGATATAATGTTGGCCTTAAACACTATGTGATTCAGAAGCATCACATAGTGTCAGCAGGTCACACCCACCACCAGCATTCATAATCAGCAGGTCACACCCACCACCAGCATTCATAATCCTTTAACACAGTCGCTGCTTATGACTGGGAACTCTTGTGGCTGATAACAGGGGACCAGAAACAGCCTGGCTCTGGTGAATAGAAAGAAACTGGGCCCTCCTGCATGGTGGCAGGAGGCCAGCTCCCTGAGCTGGCTGTTGGAGGCTGGGTTCCCTCAGCTGGTGGCTGGATGGCAGCCATTGTCCAGCTCTCCCTCATCCAGCTACCCTCCTATACCAGGTAGATGAAAGTTTGTCAATCTTTTATACTGGATTTTATTTCTGTTTTGTGTATTTTTGTTCTAATATTTATTTTTTCCCTTTGGTGGATTTTGGTTTCATTTTCATTTTTTTTTTTCTATTTTTTTAGGGTGTAAGGTTAATTGATTTGAGTGAGATATTAGTTGTTCCTTGATATAGACCTTTGTTGTTACATACTTCCTTCTAGAACTGCTTTTGCAGTATTCAGTAGGTTCTGGTGTGTCATGTCTCCCTTTTCATTTATTTTCACATATTTCAAAGTTTTTACTTTAACTTCTTTGTTAAAACAACAGCATGCTGTTTATCCCCTGAACATTTGAAGTTTGTCCTGCTTTCTTTTTGTGATTGATTTCTAGTTTCTGTTGTGATCAGAGATCACTTGTTTTATGATTTTATTTTTTAATTAATTATTATTATTATTATTATTTTTGAGACTAGGTCTTGCCCATGGAACCGCAGACCAATGTTGCCCAGGGTACCACAGACTCAAGCAATCCCCAGCCTCAGCTTCCCAGGTAGCTGGGGTTACAGGCACGCGCCATCAAGCCCAGCTATTTTTTTGGAACTAGGTCTCTCTACATTGCCCCGAGCGGGACTCGAACCATGATCCTTGGTCCCTGCTGCGGCTTCCTAGGCTGCCGCTTACAGGCACGTGCCACCGTGCCCTGCATCGTCAGTAATTTATTAACATTAATTTTGTGATCCAACATTTGGTCAATTTGGGAGAAATTCCATGTGCTAAATATGAGAATTTACCTGGACATTCAGTTCTATTCTGTAGATCTATGTCTTACTGTATACCAAACTGCACTATCTTGACTATGACAACTTTGTAGTAAATTTTGAAAGCTTGAGGTTTGAGTCTCTCAACTTTGTTCTTTTTGCAAAATTGTTTTGGCTAGTCTGAGTTACTTGCATTTCCACATGGATTTCAATATCAATTACCCTTAAAAGTCTTGAAAAAAGCTAGTGCTAGGCTACTAATAGGGGTCTTGTTTAATTTATAGATGAATTTGGGGAGGATTGCAGTCTTACATTGAATCTTTCATGACTATGTATTTTGATTTATTTAGGCCTTAGTTAATTTATTTCAATAATAATTTTTAACTTCTAGTATATAATTTTTGTACTTTTTCTGTTAAGTTTATTCTTAAACATCTATTCTTTTTGATGCTACTCTAAATGGAATTGTTTTCTGAATTGCATTTTTGGATGGTTATTGCTAATGTAGAGAAATACAATTGACTTTTATTAATTGATTTTCCCTGCAACTTTTTTTTGCTAAACACTTTTATTTCTTGATATGTGTGTTCTCTGGTATTGTTTATATACTATGTCATACTATCTGTGAAACATAGGTTTTTAATTAACACGGATATTTTTGTTAACATAGACTCTATAGTTTACTTCTTTATTATCTTGATCAAACTGTTTACCTTTCATGAAAATTATCTTCTTCCTCTATAAAATTAAAATAATAATAATTTCCACAACTCACAATGCTGTGAGAAATACATGTTCTGATACTGTTAACGTAGTGTTAGTTTAATGATTTAATACATGAATATGAAAAGCCCTTTCTAGCTAAGATTGAATAAATCAATTTCTAAATTATTGTGTCAAACTTTAACTTTTGGAGTATTTTTCTTAGATATGTAACTGGAAAAAGTAGACCATGTAATGCTAAATCTTGCAAAGTAATTGAGAGAATAGGAAATGAATTTTCAAAGATAGATTGATGTGATATGTAACTCCTTTGCTAGATATGATGAACACCATTCTATGGAACAAAGAAATCATAAGTGTTTTGTTGGAAAATAACAAAATCAGTATGGTGAGTATATTGAAAGAGTGATAAATTAAGTATGGGGAAAAATAGGCAATACTGTAATAAGACAATAAATAATTTGTGCGTATCTTTAAGACAGTATGTGAGGAGATAAAGAAGAAATAATACAGCTTAGAAATGTTTAGTATATTTTTATTGGGCAAGAACCATAACTTGCAGAAATCTAAATTATATGCCATTAAGTGAAAGAAGAATTACAAAAGGATGTTTGGGGACGGTAGTGTTTTCTGTCTTAGAAGCTGTTTAAAGTACTTGCAGATATCTATAGATGGGCATGTTAATAGGATGATAGAGAATTATTTCAGAATTTAGCTGAGAGTTGGGGATTTTAGATACAAAATTTAACAATTTACTTTCTAGGATAACGTCTGGTTTTCACATTTATACTTACTTAGCATAGAGTATGTGGTTCATCTCTACTATAGCTTTCTTGTACCTTACCTCATCTCAGTTGACTGTAAAACAAGACCCCTACCATAGGAAAACCTAATTTTTTTCATCTTTACCTAGAATCCTCATCCTATATTTTTCCTCTCCTGCTAGTCTGAAATGATTACACTCCAGGACACTGTTTTTTGGGAACCACTATTTGTTTGCTTCCTTGCTGGAAACTCTTCCTTTTTGTTATTTGCATCATAATATATTTTTCTTTCTTGACTTAAAGTGATAAGGAAAGAAAAGTTTTAAAATTTTACTTGTGTGCAAATATTTTGATTTTGTTTAGAACCATAGTCTGAAAATTAATTTTGCTCAGAATTTTGAAGGCATTTTAAAGAGCTAAGATTACCTAACATCATTCTGGCATGTGTTTTCTTGTTCTTGATATTTGATTCTGCTTTGAGTCCTACTGAAGTTCATTTGAAGATCTTAGTTTTTTTCTTTATTACTTTTCTTTGATTTTACAGTCTTATAAATACTGTTGGGCAGTTGCTGGGGTGCTTTCAAACTGCAAACTCATTTCTAACAGTTTTGGGAAATTATCTCTATTATTGACTTGACATATCTTCCTCTCCATTTTCACATTTGTCTTTCCTGAAACTTATAATCTGGAAGGAGGATTTGTTACAATGACCTATTATTTACAATTTTTTTATTAATATTTTAAGTATGGTATTTTGAAAGATTGCTTGATTTTATTTTCCATTCATTTATTGATTTCCCATCTGATTAATTTACACTTTGGACTCATCATTTCATAGTTCTTTTGTGTTTAAAATTTTTTATGGCCTCTTATTATTATAAATGTAATGTTTTTCTTATCTTTACATTTATATTAATAAGTATCTTTTAAATGTTTTTTTTTTAAATATATATTTCAGATCATTTGAGTATCTGGGGGTCACCCACCACCCCTTCCTACCCACTCCAGCTGGTCCCCATTCTCCCCTTGTGCAGTTTCATTTGGTTGACCATATATTAGTGAAACCATTTGGTTTCTGTCCCTTTCTATCCGGCTCGTTTCTGCTAGAATGATTCTTCTAGGTACATCCAGGTTTCCATAAATTCATCAAATTTGTCATTTTTAATTGATGAGTAATACTCCATTGTGTATATATACCACATCTTTTTCATCCACTCATCTGTTCTGGGGCATTTGGGTTGTTTCCATGACCTTGCAATTATAAATAGTGCCGCAATAAACATCCGAGCACAGGTGTCCTTTTGTACCCACATTGAGGTCTCCTTTGGGTAGATTCCCAGAAGTGCGACTGCTGGGTCAAATGGTAATTCCATTTTCATGATTTTGAGGGTCCTCCATACTGCTTTCCATAGTGGCTGGATGAATTTACATTCCCAACAGCAGTGTAAGAGTGTTCCTTTCTCTCCACATCCACGCCAGCACTTGTTGTTGTCTATTTTTTTGATGTGGGCCATTCTTACTGGTGTAAGGTGGTAGGTATCTCATTGTGGTTTTGATTTGCATTTCTCTGATTGCTAGTGATATTGAGCAATTTTTCATGTGTCTGTTGGCCATTTGTATTTCCTCTTTGGAGAAATGTCTTTTTAGTACTTCTCCCCACTTTTTGATTGGGCATCTTGTTTTGTTTGTGTTTAGTTGTGTGAGTTCCTTGTGGATCTGTGTTATTAATCCCTTATCACTCTTTTGGAGGGCGAAAATTTTTTCCCATTTGATTGGGCTTCTTTTAGTTTTTTCTGTTGTCTCCTTTGCCATGCAGAAGCTTTTTAGTTTGATGAAGTCCCATCTGTTTATGTTTTCCTTCAATTTTTTGCCTTCTGCAGATGATTCCAGAAAGGGGTTTCTGAATTGTACTTCATGGAGGGTTTTGCCTAAGTTTTCCTCTATGTATCTTATGGTTTCAGGTTTGATATCTAAGTCTTTTATCCATTTTGAATTAATTTTTGTACATGGTGTGAGAGAGATGTCTTGGTCCATTTTTTTGCATGTCTTAGTCCAGTTTTCCCAGCACCATTTGTTGAAGAGACTATCTTTGTTCCAATGTAAGTTTTTCCCTCCTTTGTCAAAGATTAATTGGCTATAGGTGTGTGGCTTTATTTTCAGATTCTCAATTCTGTTCCATTGGTCTGATTGTTGGTTGTTGTACCAGTACCAAGCCGTTTTAAGTATTATGGCTTTGTAGTATAGCTTGAAGTCTGGAATAGTTAGTCCTCCATTCTCTCTTTTTTTGGAGAGGAGGTTTTTTGATATTCGAGGTCTTTTGTTATTCCATATGAGTTTTTGTAATTTTTGTTCTATCTCTTTAAAGAATGTCATTAGAATTTTTAAGGGGATTGCATTGAATCTGTAGATTGCTTTTGGTAGGATGGCCATTTTGATGATGTTAATTCTTCCCATCCATGAGCAAGGAATGTCTTTCCATTTCCTTGTGTCTTCTTCTATCTCTTTTAGTAGCGTTTTAAAGTTTTCTTTGTACAGTTCTTTTACATGTTTTGTTAGGTTTATTCCCAGGTATTTAATTGTAAATGGTTGTTTTTGTTTTGTATTATATGTAATTTCTATTATTTTTATTTTTGTTTGTTGTATTTGTTACCACAGTGAATCTGATTTTTAATTTTTTTGAATTGTATATTTAGAAAACAACATATTTTACATTTAAAAGGTTCAGTAATATGGCTACTTTCAGAAAATTGATGATCTGACAATACTATGATCAGATTTTTCTTAGTAAGTAAAAACTTAATTATTTCAGAGGACATATATTCCACTGAACTTCACTTTTATTCCTTTATGCATCATTCTGTAAAGCATATGGGTAGAGCATTTTGTCCATGTTACTTTGTCACTTCAGAAATCCCCTGACTTAATCTTCTGGACATGTGGCTTATCTTTGAAGATATTTTCTCTGTTTTTCTTTCCTAAAATCTTCACCTGTCATCTAATCCTTTTGTAATGCAGTTGTTCTTCTAACAAGACAGTAAAACAGGTTTTACAAGCATTGAAATTCACCAGAGACAGGTTATTATTTTATATGCTCCAAACACACACATTAGTAGGGATAATTTAGTGTTCATCTCATAAATTTACCCTTGTACAAATTAAAGAAAATTTAAAGCTTTAAGTTTTTCATATATCATGTTGTGAGGTTTGAGTCAATTAACACTTTCTAAATATAGGATTCTCTTTTTTACCTGTGGATCTTGTGATTCACTAAATGTTGAAAACGTCATGTTTATTTACAATATGATAAATGATTTTTCTTTATTTTAAAAAGTAATTGATGCAATTCAGTAAATGTCCATCTTGTTTAAATAAAACAATATTCCATATCTTATGGAAAGACCACTTGACTGTAGCTAGATTTTAGTTCATTAAACATCATTCAACCAGATTTTTGTCATGCATTCTTCAAGGTCCTACAAGTAATCAGTAAACCAAACAAATCTGTTTTCATGAGTTTATAGCATATTATATTGTAGTTTAAAATAGACAAAACAGTTAACTGTATAAACAAATATGTTTGCTGATGGTAACTTTATAGTTTTGGGAAATAATATATCAGAGACTCAGTTTCTCCATGTGTGAAAATTAAAGAATGTTGAACTCTAGTTTTTCTTTCATACATAACAGTTAATGTGTTGCTTTAAATTTTAATTTGTTTTTAATCATCTCAGAGTCTTCAGTGAGTTAGGGTGTTGCCTAAGGATAGTATAAAGTGAAAAAAATGATCTCTTGGTGTAGTTTGAGAAGGTGTCTTAAGGAACAGAAAACATCTCACACTGATTTCCAAATTATTTGAGACTATATGATAGAAATAGTTTTGTATTTTCTCTATGGGTTTATGCTTAAAACATAAAAATGTTTTATGTTAATTTTAACATACCTGTATGCCATTCATTAAACCATTCAGTATGTATACATTTTAGTCTCTTTTCCATGGTGGACATTGGTAGGGTTAAATGAGATAGCTTTTTGGCCTCATGAAATGTAGGTTTATATATAGTAAGATTTCCTATAAACATAAAATAGATAACAATTCAGGTAGTGATAATGTAAGGCAGGGAATCAGAGAACAGTGTAGTACCAAGAAAGACCTCTCTGATGAGGTAATTGTGACACTGCCAGATGAAATCTAGAATGATCAAATGAATTGGAATTCTTATAAAGGAAAGCTAACTTTTCAGTCTAAGTATGACCCATGCAATATTGAATACATACTTTCAGGATAAAGTACATTGTCCAAAATTCAAGATTTCCTGAATTCCTTATAGTTTCATTTTCTAAACTGATAATCTTATACTGGAGCCTGAATATGGTGAGGAATTTGTCTGTATTTTAGATCTAGAGGGATATATTTCAAGATAAAAGGAAGAGCAAGTGCAAAGTCCAATGATTATTCCAGAAACATCAGGAAAGCCAATGGGCTGGATTGAATGGAGAGAATAGATGTATTATTGAGAGTGTTTGGGATACAGGCATAATATATATCACAGAAGCCCGGTAATACACTGTAAATAATTTGGATCCCACTTGCTATAAAGTCATTAGAAGTCTTAAATTTCTAATTCTAATTTCTAATTCTAGTTCAAATTTAAATGTAACAGAATATTTTAATTGCTGTATGAACAGACTATGCAAATGCAAGAGATGAAGGAAGAAAACTTATTGGTAATCTAATGAAAGGGACTGTGACAAAGATGATAGTTTAAAACATGGTGCCAGTTGTGGGGGAGGGTGCACAGAGGTTTGAATTGGGTTATATTTTAAAGGAAGAACCCCAGGCTTAATGATGAGTTGAGTATGAGAGAAAGAGGAATCAAGAATGCTTTCTTCATATTTGGCATGAGCAGTGGGATAACTGACGGTAAACAAGTTTTATGACAATTAAAAGGAAGCAAATTTGTGTTTGTTTATTGAAACACACACACACACACACACACACACACACACACCTTTCTTGCGTATTTTTTTCAGTGTTCCTAATCAAGTCACTGTTCTATCATTGTCATCATTTTCATGTGCTTATTATGCCAACATTAATAATTCACTGCATCCATATTCAGTTAAATATAAACAACAAGCCTATGACACAAGTACTATTGTTATAGTTATTCTCATGTTATAGGCAAGGAAGGCATTTAATAACTTGCCCCAAGTCCCACAGCCTGAATGAGTATGACTCTAAGGAGAACTTGGTCAACTTCAGATGCTTTCACTTTACTGAAGTTTGCAAACACAAAGAGAGAAAAGCAACACTCCTTCAAATCATTCTGAATGCAGAAAATTTAGATTTTGAATGAGAAAACTGGTGAAAAAACACTTTTAAAAACTTAAAATAAGTGCCAAAAGCAATTTGATAAATTTAAGATATTTAATTTGTTTTCATATGGGAGGAATGAAATGATAAAGAAGTCAGTTTTTCCACATTAATTTTTAGTGAAATTTCTATTGTAAACATAGAGACAGATACATAAATATTTATACACACATGTATGTATCTACGTATGTGGGGTGTGTTTTATTATTATAGTGTTATTTTAAATAATCATAAACCACAATCTAACTTTGTCAGAAATAAAAGGGGAATGTACAAATATGAAACAGCAAATAAAAGTAGTCTGAGGAACAGTCAAAATTAGAAATTGTACACAAGACTACTTAACTCTCCAATATACTTCTCTATTTTGAAAATGCTGTTGATATGGAAAAATTTTCAAGGTGTATGATTACTGGTAGAAAGTAGTGAGGAACAAGAAGATATTAAAATGTGATTTTGTTGTGAGTAGTGTAGAAAAAAAATAAGATTGCATATTCAAATTCATTTTAGTTTGTAAAAGAAACTCTGAAAAGATATACCATGCAGTTATCAATGTTATATGTGATGACAGGGCTGGTGGGGAGGCTTTTGATGTACTATATTTCACATTAAAAAAAGTGAAGGCATTAGCAGTTCAAATCTAAACATATAATATTAACATGCCTGTTTTGGAAATGGAAGAGGTAATTACTTTTCAGTAATTCAGTAGTGAAATAAGCACACTTTGAGCACTGAACATACACAGTTTGAAGAGTTTTACTTCAAAGCTATCTTGTTTGGGAAGCATATGATTTAGATCAAATAAATCTCTAGATAATTTTTTATATATTTCATCACCTATTAATTCTGGAAAAAATATCATTTTGGCATCATTCTATGTATTTGGTCCAATATCATAATACTAGTTTCATTTCCTTTATCAAAATCTCTCAAGCAATTTGCCTCTATGCCTGAACAAGGTAGTTTAGAAGAAAAAAATAGAAAAAAAAATTAGTCATACCTATTATGCTTCTTATTCTTTGAATCTACCATTTTGCATTCATTAAAAAACTAAAAACACAAATATTGTTAGAGTTAATACTTTTAACACTGTATTTTAAGATTGTTTCCCATGTTTAATCATATTTTCTACTTCATAACAAGCTGCAAAATAGATTTGAATAGATTTTAAGAAACTTAGTCATATTGTTTACCATTGAAGCTATTGTATTTGTATAATTCTGTAATTCTGCTATTTTGACTAGTATCTATAATTTATTCAGGGGAACGTCCCTTTCATATATTTTTATCTTACATGCTCTGATTTAATTTATCAATTTATCTGAATTTGGAGATTGATAATTTATCTTCTTTTTTATTACTTGTATTTTCAATTCAATAAAATTAACACTTTGGAAATTAATAAAACTAGCACTTTTAAACTGGCAGCATCATAGCATCACGATTGCAGTATTTTCCTTCCTTAAGTAATAGAGAAATCATTATTATGTTCCAAACTCTTCTTTCCTATAAGGCTTCTATCACTGCAATTTCATTGCTAATATATTAGCCATAGTTCTAAATTTCTTCTGGGGCTAATACACTCCTGAGTGTTGATACCATTTATGAGACATAGAAAAAATTCTAAATAATGGATTAAACTGATGTAGAGAATGGTCTCTTTTAAGGAAGTGAGCTTTATAGTTCATTTCAAATACCCATGGCATTTTAAGTTTTCTCTTCTTAAGTATTAGGAATAACCTAAAAATTGTTTTTGGATGTGGTAACATAAAATGTTATTATGAGACCTCTCTTTGCTTTGGAAAATGTAGGATTCCAGTGGTTTTTATCTCACATAGATACTTTAAAGATTATGATGAAATAAAACTTCACTAACCATGATTTTCTGAGAAATTTGTCTCCATTGAAAGAAAAGTAGTAAGATTACTTACGGAAATTCTTAGCATGTTTGAATTTGGACCATACCATATTTTTCTATAAAAAATAAATATATAGCAGGATGTGAATAGTAGAGGCATCTCTACTACATTGGGGAAGAAAGATGTCAGGGGAGGCTCTACAGAGAAGGTGGCCCAATGGATCATGGAAGAATGTAGAGAAATTTGCCAATTGGGAAAGGTGTGAAGGGTAACGTAGTACATAGAGAGAGAGAGAGCCTGAAACCTGGAAGCATGAGATGCTCTAGTACCTTTGAGCAACTGGAGGAAAATATGGTGAGATACTGGGAGAGTGATTGAAGATGAAGGATTTCAGCCATATAAGGAACTAGTCAACAATGTCTGTATCATTCATTCTAAAGATTTTTAGAATATTTTTTCTGATCATTTTTGATAACAGTAAATCTTTATAAACTTTAATCTTGTTTAAAGTTTATACAGTTTTAGAGAAACAACTAACTCTGTTGTCTACAGTGTACCAACTAGGAACACATATAAACCTGCTAATAGAAAGAATTATCTACACTACATTGCTCACTTTACCATCAAACATTCACTTACCCAGTTGTAAATTGGCTCTACTTCCATTACATCATGATAATCATTTATGTGTGTCCCACCTTCCCATGAATTCACATATTTAAATCCTCATCCCCAAGGTGGTTGAACCTTTGGGAGTTTATTAGGTGAGATGGTAGAGCCCTCATAAGTGGAATTAGAGCCCTGGTAAACAAAGATTAGTTTTTGTGCTCTGCTTTCCAACAGGCCAAGAAGCAAAAAGATGGCTACATGCTCTAGAACTTCCTCTGACTTCTCTTCCTCTGATTATGATAAATAAATGTTTAAGTTATCTAATCTTTGGTAATTGGTGATAGCCATTTCAAATTGACTAAAGTTGCCAATCATCTCTATTTGCAAACTAAATGCATATATTTAGCCCTGTTCTTATTTGGTCAGCCTGATTTTCTTTCCATTTATCTGCTTCCATATTTCATTCTACTTTGAGAGCCCCCAATTTAGTCAACATTTTAATTTTAGTTTTCTTGGGATTTTACTCTTTTAACTATGTACTCTCTGTTGGGTCATTCTATTTATTTCCATGATTTCAGTTATAATTAAGATCTTCATGTAGGTGATTTTTAAGTCCTTAGGTCTAAAAATGCCCCTCTTGAGATTTAGACTAACATGTTTTTTAATATTTACACAAAGATACTCAATACTTCAGGTTTAACATGATCAGACACAAAACCATCACCTTCTTTTATAAACCTGTTGTTATCATAAGCAGTGTTGGTTCATACAGTTGTTCAGGTCAAAAACTATTGATATTTAAGATTCCTTCATTGTGTTCTAAAGTTAGGCCTTTTAATTGTACCTCCTTTTAATTGTTATTTAATTTTTTTCCTTCTTTCCATTCCTACTGTCATTGGCCAAGTTCAGGCCACCAAAAATCCTAACTTCCTCATCTCAAGCCACAGTACCTCATTGGGTTATAAAATGTAACCTGATTATGTCTCTCTTCTGGATAAAATAGTTTGATGGCTTCACATTTTTCATGTGTGAATGCCCATGCTTTATACCCTATAAGTACTTATCAAACACTGCAACCACTCATTCCATCAAATATTTACACTACAGCACACATTATTATTTATAGAAATAGAGGCAAGGTAAAATAGTATCCTGTATACAATGGTAATGATGACTTATTCAAATTTATAGTCAATAGTATTCAAACATAATGCATTCCCTCAACTATAATGGTTGCTGTATACAGAAAAGTAGAATATATGATCTTCACTCTTTATAATTTTATCATTTGTCTGGATGCCACAAAACAAGTAAGGTACATTAAACAAGATTCAGTAATATATTATGTAATACTATCTGTAAATTAAAAGATGAGGAGATAGATAGCCAGAGGTGGGACTTGGAAAGATGTCTTTAAAATAAAGTAGGGCTTGAGAACATAAAGAATAGAAATGATCTCACAAAAGGGAATCCAATATAAAAATTAAAAACAAAAATATTAAAAACAGACCCCTTTTTAGGACAAATAAACATAATGGCAAACTAACATTTACTTTAATTTCAGTTGGGGTTTACCTTCCTAAGAAAGACACAACATTTATTGATTGGTCAGGTTTCCTTTGTGATAACTGTTATTTAATTTGGTTACCTGTGATGCTTAGTGCCAGATAATGAAAACAGTGTGTTAGTTTTAATCTCTGTGTGGGTTGCATCAGTTCCATGGGACAAGATCATGCCTCCTACATTCTCAGTCTGCATGATTGTAAATGCATGTCCTTCCTCAGAGGTGAGATGTTGAATGCTTGTTGAAATAGATAAGTTGATTA
Source organism: Uropsilus gracilis (assembly GCA_004024945.1). Taxonomy (NCBI): domain Eukaryota; kingdom Metazoa; phylum Chordata; class Mammalia; order Eulipotyphla; family Talpidae; genus Uropsilus; species Uropsilus gracilis. Next base: position 103,771 of record PVHY01002835.1, on the reverse strand, counting down.
AATAATTTTCCTTCTCAGGGCTCTGTAGAGGTGTCACTGGTCTAACTATTCTGTAGACCATTGTAGTCAAGAGTAGATCTGCTTTAATTTCTTTCAGAAATGTCATGTACTAATAGGTATTTTTATGACTTGAATTGTGTTTCCTATAATCTCTAACTCTCATACTGAGCTCCTAACCCCCACTACCTCAAAATGTTGACTTAATTTAGAGACAAGTTCTTTAAATAGGGAGTTAAGTTAAATTGAGGTCATTAGAGTGGGCCCTAGTCCAACAGGATGGTGTTTTAAAATAAGAGGAAATTTGGACACAACTGCAAAAGGAAAACCATATGAAGATACAACAAGACAGCCATCTTTAAATTTAGGAGAGAGACCTTAAAAAACCATCCCTGCCAACCAGTGGATCATGGTCTTCAGATTTTGTATAAAATCTATTTCCATTGTTTATTCATTCATCTGTAACATTTTGTTATTGCAATTCTGGAAAACTGATATAGTGATGGAGAATGAAAGTGTATTTTTCAGCCCCACCTGTCACACCTCCTATCTGGGTGCCAGTGAGTGGGACGTTCCCCATAGCCAACATAGGTATTCAGTTCAGGGTGTTGGAACCCCACAGGAACCTTCCAATCAGTGTGAGAGGCAGAGGAAGCCCTGCCAGGGCACGGGGCAGGGCACAATGGACCCTGCCCTCCCCTCCCCGGATTTTTTCCCACTCCAGTAAGTCCTCCTCATCAACAAGAAAGCTGCAAGTAATCCAACTGAAGATACAGAAGAGTTTAGAGACATAAATTAAAACCCCGGACACACACTTCTCCTAGATAGGAACCAAAAAGAGCTTGGAAAGAACCACCAAACACAGGACTATGAGACTAATTATAGAGATGACCTATCAGAATTACATCTACACCATCTCTGGGGACTGAAAGCCAAAATCCTGGCTCAGACAAGCCTCCAGCAAAACCCAGGTGCATCCTCTCTTAACAAGGGAAGGTCACTGTATGGCAGCAACCAACAGCTACGTGGCAAACCATGACTGAGGAGACCAACTGGACCAACTATCAGCTGGTCACTGTCCTCCCAAGGGGCTTCTCAACTGACAAAGGAGAGGAACCAGACTCTCTAAGCCAGAGACCAGAACTACAAAGTGAGAGGGGAAAAAGAGAGAGAGAAAAACACCAAAAAGGAAACTGAGAACAGAATGGAGGAGACATCCGGAAAAGAAGAGCAGGTACAGATTCCAGATAAGCTAGGACTGGCTGCCTGACACAAAGTTAAGACTGGAAACCTAAGCAGCATGGACCACTAAGATTCAAGAAGGCATCTTCACCCAGGAAAGGGACTTGGCCCCAGAAAAAGAAGAGACTACATGGATAATCATGTTAATGAACAGTAATGACAGAAGAGGTGGAATGATTGAGTGGAGGGAGGTGAGGGGGCATTCCCATGGGAACAAACAACCTGACATATGATGTTGTATGTAACACTGATGTTATATGATATAGTAAATAAACAAAAATTACATCTTTCAAAGAAAATTTCCAACCAATAATTATGATAATGCCCTTGTTATGTACTTTTAGGATAATAATCTTTAATAACCTTTAAAATGAATAATATTGATTTTTGTTAGGGTAATAAAATAAACATGATATTTTACATAATTTATAATCATAAATATTAATATACTACCTTACTGTAAGGACTATTAATACAGTAAAATACATGCCAGTATAAGGAGTGTAAGGTGGTCTCCTGTGTATGTGTATGTTATTACATAGTCTGGTCCAATCTAGAATTCATTTTTAAAGAAGAGATCAGAAAAATGCTGTTTGAAAAAGGTATAAGTCATGGATGATAAAATTCTTTTATGTTACTCAAGGATGTTAAATGGATTGTACTGTAATGTGAAAGTGCCAATCCTATATTTAAGGTTGAAAAGTCATTTCCATTTAAAACTCTTGTTTTCTTTTCCTCATATATTTTTTTAAAGTCCTATTTGCTGAAATTTCTCATTCTTCATCTCAATTTTGTACACAGATTGTCAGGTTACACACAAATTCTGAGACATCTGAATGGGAAAGGACATTTTTCAGTTAGAGGAAGTTTTAAAAATAAATTAATTTAAGACTTTGATGGTTCAAGATTGTTTGACCTTTAGTTTAAGTAATGCTTTTACTTGACTTAAAATAATATGGGATGGAAATATCAAACATGTGGCTTTTAGAAAGAGATGTCCTCACTTTGGGGATGGGTCCTATTAATTCCTTAGGGTTTCTTTTCCCTATCCCCTTCCCCAGCAAGTGTTCAATACTTTCCATGGGTAGATGGTGGTTCATCTGTCCTTCTTGTGGCCAAGAGTCTCCTGAAGTGACTCAGTTCTTCCATTTGAACTTCACTCAGGACTTTTTAATGATTGCCTAGTCTTTTCTAAGGTCACCTGTGACAACAGTTTTCAGTCAGTTTCCAGTCTATAATACAGGATAATTTTGTTGAGTTGCCCTGTGGAAAATAAAATGCACAGACTCAAACATGTCAGAACACATAAGTAAAGCTATAGTTTGAGTATTGCCCTGTACTATTCAAATCTACTGACTAGACAAAATGGTCTGAGGGGAAAGAAACATTTCCCAAATTAATTCCAATAGGCCCAAGAAGGACATGACATTGACCTTGAGGCAACTTGCATATTTACTTCATACTCTGGTTTCTTTTCAGATTGTATAAATCTTTCACCTTTTACTTCATGCACTTTAAGAGAAATCTCTCTTGCTTTGCTTTCTCTCTTTCTGTCTTCTAATGTGCTGGTAATGGTAAATAATTATGAAAACAGATTATAAGGTAGAAAATATACCTATTCACATCTACTGATATGTTTATGATATAATTTTGTGTTATATCATCTATATTTTACCTTTTAAAGATATATTGTGAGCATTTTGCCATTTTATTAGCTACTATTCTTTAAGAACTAGGTATTTATTATCATATTTTTATTTTTTATCAATTTTCACTTTAAATTGTTTTCATTTGATACTCTTGCTACACTAATTATTTCTGAACAATTCGCATATTATAACAATATCATTAAGTGATTGGGAAATTCAGTGCCTGAACATTGACTGACAGATGTCCAACCAGGACTATACAGGAACTGTGTTTCTGGTAGGTCTACTCTGAGGCATGTTTCACCCTCAGAAGTTCCCTGAGAGTTGAAGATAACTGCAAGTGTTTTTGGTAACTGTACCCTTACTTGACATCTCTTTTTCTGGTCCTGCTTTTTCTTCTTGCTTACCACTTTGCACTGGGAATATTTCCTTTGTGAATCATTTGCAATGGATTCTTGTCTTGTAGTCTACTGTTGAAGAACTTGACCTAAGACATCTTCTCATAAATCTATTATTAGTCTCATAAGACAATGTTTTAGAATTATTCAATCTGTATGTTAGTGATTCCACCAAATTATTACACCAAGGGGTCAATACCTTTTGAAAGTATTTGACAAATATTATTAATTTGTTATGTAGAAAAGTTGTATAAATTCAAGTTCTACCAATGCATCTATGCTGGTTCCATTGCATTCTGTGGAGTATTATCAGTTGTCATGCAAACAAGTCTTTGTTTTATTGGTAGGCAATGAATATTTCATTGTTAGAATTATTTGGTATGTAGTTTTTGTAAAAACAAATTAAACTTATGTAATTGCATATTGCTACAGTATCATGCTTCTGATTAATCCTCAGAACATTTGGCACCAAATTTGCCCTCTTACTTTCAATAGTTTTATCCTCTCTGAGGTAGAGATGGGTCCTGACTATTGATATCTATGCTATGTAAAGACCCTGAACACAAGCACCAACAATAAAACTTGGACAAGTTTCCAAACTGATTTGGCCCTTTAGATTTTTTTTTTCTTTTTAATATGAAACTGAGGTTTAAAAATGGAAAATCTCAAATGCCAAGAAAATGGAAAAATTCTGGAGAGTACTGTGCAGAAGCAGTACCCAAAGGAGGCAGACCATTAGTTCAAATAGACTATTGGGTTTAAAAATGGATATATATAGAAATCTGATAACTACATTTAGTCTGGCAGAATGAAGAGGGAAGGAAGGACTTCTCTAAATGATGCTAAGATATATGTTTATCCCTATGGAAAAATAAAAATGAATCTCTACTTCATATTTTATACAAAAACCAATTCAAATTGGAACAGGGACTTAATGACAAAGGTGAAATTGTAAAATTTTAGAAAAAGTACATAAAAAATGAAACTCACACTTGTGACGTATAGAAGTAGGCTAAAGCAAAACCCACTGAGAAACTTAATTACATTAAAATCAATAGCTTCTACAAAAGCTACCATCAAGAATAGAAAAAGGGAAACTAAAACCTTGGAAAAGCTATTTGGTAAGCATCATAAAAAAGATATTATTAGCATTCATATTATATAAAGATGTTTATAAATCAACAAGAGGAAGACAGTGTAATGGGGAAAAATGAACAATAAGAATGTATGGGTAAAATATGCAGTCAATAATAAATAAAAAGAACTATATGATTACAGTGGGGAAATATGTATGACACAAACATGAAAATATGTTCTACCACATCTGTCATAAGGGAAAGAGAAATTAGGCATAATGAGATGACTTTCTACCCACTAGGATAACTGTAACTTGTAAATCTGGTAGTACTAATTACTGATCATATATAAAATAGAAATCTCATCAATTTCATGCCTGAGTGTGTATTGGAGCTAACTTTTTGGAATTATTTGAAAGAGTCTTTAAAATTTTAATATTTTTCTCATGAAAAACATAAAAAATGTATATATATGCATATACCTTCCAGAAATGTGTGAATGTATGAAAGTATGTAAGATATTACTGGCAAAAAATTTTGTAACAACAAAGAAAAAAATAGAAGTAACCCAAATGTTCATCAGAAGTAAGGTGGATAGTTATGGGATATTCATATGTGAATGTTCTGTAGCAAATGAAGTCAACCTATATGAATCTCAAAAATTATATTTAGTTCAAAAAGAAAACCACAGATGACACACAGTAAATATGTCAATTCACAATTAAGAAAAAATTGAACACTGCCTATGTGTTCGTGTTTAACACACAGGATTAAAAAGGAAAGTAGAAGAATAATTAACACTCAGTTTACAATGTTAATGATGGAAACCATTACAATAGCTTCTGATAGTTATTCTTAGGTATTTGATTTCTGTTGAATTTCAACACTGGGGACTTTCTTGCAGAAAACTTAAGGACTTTTTTTTTTCAGCAAAACATTTTCCAAAAATATTTCACACTTTTCCTCCTCCAACTAATTTCTCTTTCTCCTATTTTTCATTTTAGCAATGCAATTCATTTTCAAAGAATTATTCTTGCCTGCTCTTTCTCAGAAAAAAAAAAATGTACTAATTGCTGCACAAAACTCTGGTAGTAATGATCCTTTCTATGCATAAAGGAAGCATACCCTTTGCATCAAAACTCAGATTTTGCATCTTGACACCTATGGTAGACACACCCACTGCATGAATAGGCAGGAAAAACCAGGTCAAGTACCTTCTGAAACCCTTGGGATTACAGGGAAATCTGATGATGAAGGATGTAGAAACTTGCTTGTATATACTTGGCCTGCATTTTCATAGTCAATTTTCTTGTTGAATGACCCTCATGTGTAATGAAGTTAGGTTTGATAGAAAGCCAGCCTGTAGCAGCTGTGGTAAGGGGAACTAAATAAAGCTTCAGGGTTTAAGCACTGAGCAGCCTTGTGGAAGAGACTTGTGGAAGCAGTGAGAGCCTGAGTATGGAGGAGCTCAGGGGATGTGCAGCCAGCATTTGATTTGTCTCTCAGTTTCAACTAAATGCACTACAAGGTCCATGTAAAGAGTCCTGACAGGGCCATCTCTTGTATAAATATATCTCAGAATAGCTTTTCTTTTCCATCTGCACTCCAGGTCTTCAATATTTATTTTTGATTTTACAAAGACTCCCACTGACAGGCCATAGTTCTTTCTTTTTCTTCCTCTCCAGCTAAATTCAAATCCCAAGTGACAAAGTTCCCTAAGCAGAAGCAGCAGGGATATATAACCAGAGCTAATGATGAAAACTGAAGACAACGGAGAGGATTTGAAGAGAAAATGAAAGGAAGAGGAAAGGGATGTAGAAATTAACAGCTTGAATTAATTTCCCAGAGGAAATCCCAGAGGACAGATTCCCAGAGGAAAGGATGTAGACATTAGCAGATTGAAACTCAACACATGGTACGAAGTAGCAAAGAACCCAGACAGAGGGCCTATTCGGGTTTGCTCCAGTTCTCTACCACAAGATGATCCCTGCTTCTCAGCTGCCGAGTTTCTTCTGACTGAGTAACTCTCCAGAAGATGAGTCTTTGCATTTAAGAATGACTCTCTAAGCAATAATATATGCTTTCCTTGAGCTATGTTATTACATTATGTAATAGGGGACTGTGTGCCATTAATTCACTCCTGGATAAGAGTTATTAATATGGAATGTGATTCTGGTCTTTTATTTATGACCACTTTTCTTTTAAAGCCACACAAGAATTAACTTAGCACTGCATTTCAGATATGGATTTAGAATCCGGAAGTTTAATTTATTGCCTCAATTGGAATCGAGGGTATTTAAACAACATTTGCTTTACCCCTGTGGAATGTCACTATATGCCTGTCCTTAGGCATTGCTCTTCTTTCTCTTTTCTTGCCTTTCTTTGGGTGTTTAGCAGCCCCCTCAGAGCATTGCCAATTATTTATGACACACTTCTTGTAAGATCTAGTTGGAAAATCTGTTCCTATGGAAACTGCTGTTTTCAAACAGGATGGTTCCAACTTCAAAACAATATCATCAAATATGCAACATCCCATATATCTTTTAATAGCAAGTGTATTCTAATGATTTTGTATGAGCAAATCTGAAAATCTAGACATTAAAAAAGACAAAATGTGTGGAAGACCCATCCGAATGAGTGGGAGATAAAGTAATTATCTGAAGAAAACTTGGAATTCGTTTGACTTGGTACATTTAGGGAAGTTGTCTGAGAGGAGCTTGGAATTTGAAAGCATAGTTGGAAGAGATCGCTGACCTTCACAAACTAGGTTCATCAGAGATGGATGACTCCTTATTTAGACTTTCCTTTTTCTTTGTTTTTAGTATCTTTCTTACAACGAAACCATTACTAAAATCTTTTCATTCAAGTGCAGTCACTGGCAGCAGTGCACCAAACACTATATTTTATAATCAAAGCATTAGCTGATTACCCAGTGATCATTTTTTTCTTTGTCCCACTGTTTATTCATTTCAATTCCAAAGAAATGAAGGACAATGTTACCACTGAATGATGCTCCTTACAGAGAACATTGTTAATCAGGTTACTGAGGCACAATCGTTCTATCCTTGACTGATTTTTTTTTCTTTTGTTTATTGAGAGACAGTCATTTTCTCTCACTGCATTCAAACCTAAATTTTCTAGTTACCATGGAAATATCTTTGAAGTCAGTATCACTCTAATGTTCCATCATGACCTATTATGATATAGCTTGGATTTGTGGTAGACTTTATTTGTCTATCAATCATTCTGGGTAATTCATTCTGAGGGGGTAAGGGGAAGGAGGGTGAGAAAGGGGAAGGGATAGGAAAGAGAGAGAGAATCATATTATTGTATAAGAATGGGGATGAACTTATATAAATTCAAAGTAGCATGTTGTATTGAGGACAGAATATTTCTTTAAACAATATTTAATTTTAATGCAGAATAATTCCAAGCAAAAAGTATTCCTCCATTGTCAGGAAGATACCTGCCTTTTTTTTTTTTTTTTAAATTTTTAACCAAGAGACAACTGTTGCTAACAAGTTCACCTGTTAAATACTTTGACTTGTTCAATCCTGAACTTGACTTATTATTGGCAGCTTCTTTTTTAATGCATCTAATTTCTAAATGAGACCTAAAGCATGTGGGCTTCTGAGAGATAGATGATATAAAATGGAAAGGGACACTATGATTAAGATACCTGCCTGTACCCTCAGCTTTGTTCAAAAACCTGATCAGCTTTATAATGACAGGTAATTGATTACATATGGTCAGATTACATTTTGTATTTGCTCTGACTCTAAATTATAATGTTGGATTAACTCAGATCTATTTTAATTATTCATTTTGAGCACAAACAAATGCTATAGACCTAAGAAAGTGGAGGAGAAGAGTGATAGTAGTAGAAAGTCTTGATGAACAAAACTTACTTCAGTGAAAAGGACTTTCATCTTGGTTCATGAAGGAAACTTGAGACCGAAATAAGTGACAGAGGATGGGAGCAAAAGGCTAATTGAGGGAGAAAAAAGTGACATAATTTTGACCCTAACCTTTGATGTTTAATAAAATAGGCACAACAGTCCCAGTTCTGTTGTTTTGGAGCCTTGTACTCAGAAATAAAGAGTGGAAGTAAAATGAAAGATATGCAGAAAACCAGAGACTATTGACAAATATAGATGAAGACTGTGAAAATTACTGGGTGTTGAAAAGCTTTAAAAGACTAAGGGTAGTTTTTTTGAGGAAATCAAATATATAAGGCAAAACAAGAATTTCTGTCTTTTGTTTATTCTTTTTAAATAAAACCTATAGTGCTATGGGCATATAACTTTGAAAAGTTGTTTCATAAACATCACCATCAGGAAACAGGGGGCTCCTGTTTCCAAAGAAGAAATGGAGTCTTTACCTTCCTGGCAACAGCCCAAAAGAGCCATGGTGAATAAAAGTAACTGAATCTGAGTTATCACCTGTTCACAGTGTGCAGGAAGCTATGTATCTTGTTTATCCTAAGAAATGAAGTCATAAAATTATATTTTGCATGAAAGAAAAATCAGTGATAAGTATCAGGTAATGAGATTTTAATAACACAACATTTCAAGGTTGTTTTGGAATCCATTGTGGGCAATGCACAATCCAGATTGGAAGACAAGAAATTAGATGCTCTTCGACAGGACTTTTTGCTTCATGGCATGTAGTCAAGATGGGGTAGCAGTCTTCTTCAATTTGCAACTGAGAGTATTTGTTTCCTTAGCATGATAAAATAGGGAACTGAATAGTAAATGACAGCTTAAATGTCAAATTGAATTGCATAGCTTTCAGTCCCATAGTATTTTAATCCTCAAAAATTGCAAGATTCAGAACTCAGAGTAAGTCATGGCATCAGATTCTCATCTATTCAATTTCTCATTTCAGCATGAAATTATACAGTCTGTTTTGAAAATTAGAGTATTTTTCCTTTGCACTCTCAGTTTTATAGTCACATACAAAATTAAATATTTTGGGTATTAGTATATGTATTTTTACATTGTTGTCATTTTTTATTGTAATTAATGACATTTTTTCCATTCTATATTCACTGTCTTTAGACACCCCCTCCCTGTTAAAATCAGTATTTCACAAGGAAGATAAATTAGTGGGTTAAAATGCACCTGCAAGTAACCAAATAGGAATGATATTTAACAAACTGACTTCATGACACAATTGGTATTTTAATAAGTAAAATAACTTAAGAATATATGCCTCATTTATATAAAAATATTCTAGTAGGTATATGATTTATTCATGGTGGAACTATGAATATTAAATTATTGCATGTCCTTTTGGCTTATTTCTCATTTTAAATAACGGTTACCATATCACTTAGAAACCCAAGAAATTTTCTAAGCTAAAATTTGCAGAAACACTTTGTTTTCTCATGAAATATGGCTTTGCTATATAAAGAACTATACAAAAGAAGAGTATACTTTTAAAATTTGACACAAATTTGTAAAATTTCTGTGAAAAAATGTGGGAAATCTCACTCCATGTAATTATAGAATTTTCAGTCTAAAAAAATACAACCTAATGTTCTCTTTCTCCTTTCTTGGAGTTTATTCAGTATTTGAAAATACTGTTAATAGTGTGGGCACATAAAGAAAGGTGATATTTATAATTTCAGTGTTACAGTTCATAATTTCCTTCAGCAAAGCAATGGAGAAAGCAAACAAGGAATAGTCAGTCTCCTGTTTTGCATCCAGGAGAATTTCTGGAGTTTTGAGTTATCTATATTCCCAGAGGAAAGGGCCATAGAAACTAACAGGAGACTGCAACAATGCAACTTAATTTTACATGTAATTATTTGACTGAATTCCATCTAAAGGGTTGTGCAAATTATGCAGATAAGTTTGGTCAGTTCCCCAAAGAACTGCTCTACCCCTTTGTTTCCTAGGAGATATAGGTTTTCTTCAGTCCTTCATTGTGTTGTTGCCCTGGCTTTGAGACTGGCTGCAGCCCCTCTTTCACAGCTGGTCCAATTGTCTAAATCAGAGGCTGGCAAACTTTTTTTTTTTTTTTTTTGTAAAGGTACAGAATGTGAATATTTTAGACTTTGCAGAGCCCTACCTTCTCTCACAACTATTCATCTTTGCCTTCATAAGACACAATGAAAAAGTAGAGAAGGGAATGTGTCTATATTCCTGTAACACTTTCTTTACAGGGATAGGCTGTGGGTTAGCCTTTGGATTTGTCCTTGTGCTGCAGTTTGTGATAGTGCTGACCAAAACTCTAGAGCTGTGGTAACTGATTGAGGCATCAGCCAATCAATGCATGTGGTTTCCATAATTAAAGGGACATGTAGGAAATGGGATTAGTCAGCAGGGGAAAACAAGATTTCTTGTTTCAGATCATTTGGGAATTATTAAATTCTGTATCTGCTGCATGGGAAGAGGAAGTGATGGTTGCTACAGCAGCCAACTTGGAACCATGAAGGCAGCCAGTGCTGAAGATGAAGCCAACACATAGAGGAGAATGGAGGGAAAAATTGAAGAGTCATGGATATTTGAAGCTCAAATTCTTTTTTAACTGTGCTGTAAGTAGGCCCTACTTCTTGATTTACTAGTTAAATATTTTGTTCTATTAGCCAATTTGAGTGAGTCTCATGTTACATACAGTTAAAAGTTTCCAGTTGATACAGAAGCATATGAAGATGGAGTAAAATAGTTTAAGTGCAACGAAAGAACTGCCAAATATCAGAGACTCAGAAAAGATACTTATACTTTGTTGAGGTATAGTTTTTAAAATGATGACACCCGAGGCAAACATTTTTGATAAAATTCTTGCAGTAGAGATAGATGATAAGAATCAGCATGATAAAGTATTCACTTTAGCTGGGCTGAATTTCTGACTAGACAAATGTTACCAGATGATGGAGGCATAGGGTTTTCAAGAAAGGACAGTGGAGGTTGTTCTGGAGTCAGTGTGAGGAATGTGAAGGACGCCTCAGTTTGAGGCACTTAAAGGTAAAAGAGGGTCTGACAATGAAATAGGGATTTTTCAGTAATAACCAGGAAATATTTGATGTGCAGCCTTGCCCTGTGGTGAGGACGACAACTAATAGGGAAATTACGGTAGTTTCATAGATGTAGCAGTCACATGGTAGCAACTGATTCAGAGTGCATGTAAATCTCTGCACAACCAGGGAAGGGTAAGATAAATATCACATTTATCTCCTACAGTTCCTCTGAGGAAAAAGGAAGATGCAATTAGCAAGAATATTAATAAAGCATTTAGGGATGGTAGGGATGACTCCATCAGTAACAAACCTAAATTTTGAATCACTAAAATGACTGAGTGATATGAATTACTGCTTACACACTTCATGGACAGCTAGATTAAATCCTATCCTGGAAAACAGCAGTTCACCACCAACAGTTAGCCTTCTTCCTCCATCTAGCCTCTGGTCTCTCTTCTAAACAATACCCATTTTAAGCATAGTTAAATGATTAGCCAGTCCCAGATACTGTCTTCTGCTAATTTCCAGGAGCAAAACCTTCTAGAATCTCAACCCATTAGAAAGATCCAGAAAAAAAGAAGTTTATCCTGGCATTTCTGTCTTATTGTAGTAACTACTGTGAATGCATCTGTGCAGCACTCACCGTTTGGTGATTATGATTCAAAAGTGATCTCTCAGGAGTTGGGGTTCTTTCCTGTTGCTACTCCCACCCACCTTTCTGTACACGTCTACGTCTACTAAGTTCCATTCTTTTCAGTCTCTGCAGTTTGTCACTATCTATATTAGCACTGAACGCTCATCTCAAAAAAGTGTAGTAAGCATAGCCTAGGGTTAAGTTCCATTTCAGCTGCCTTGCTTAGCCACTAATTAAAACTTTTGTTAGAAAACCACCTTTAATAAACAATCAGATTTATCTCTTTCTTGGATCTTCTAGAACACTTAGTCTCACCCTTGGCTTTGTACTGCAATTACTGGAGGGGGTTTAACAACACCCAGGCCAACTCCCACCCTCAGAGAATCTGATTTAATAAGCTTGGGGTGAATCTGAGCATCTTTTGTTTTTATTTTTATTTCTGTTCTGGTGCAGACTATTCTGGATTTCTATTCCATATTGTCAAGAAGCCACTTGGAGCCTATGTACTTCTCACTGGTGACACTCTGAGAAGGTTTCTGCCATTCTGTCCCAGGAATGTTCAGAATTTAGCTAATCATTGTGGGTGTGACTCAGTATATGACCTTCTAGCTTCCACCCTAGGTTTTTTGGAGGAAGAGTTGCATGAGCTGATGGGACATCTCAGCTCAGGGCAAGTGGAAAGGTGGAAGGGTTTTCCCATATTGCGCTCTGCTGACATTTTTAGAGTCCTGCTCAAGGCCAGATGCCAAGGGGAAGCAGAGTGAGCTAATGCCTTATATGTGAATAGAAATGAAACAGGAGTTTGGCCTGTGGGGGCCGCACGTGCCCTGATCTGCACATGCTTGCGGCTGCCAGCCGGCCTCTGACTGGCAACTGCACCCATTGCACACCCACCAAGCATCCTCTGCCATCAAGCTGGCTGGTAAGAGGGCCTCAGGGGCTGGCCTGGGAGACCTGGACTGGACCAGAGTGAGCAAGATAAGATCCACTCAGGGTCAGGGAAAAGGGGGGGAAAGGGAGGAGGAAGGGTGGTCTTGCCATTTCACTCTCACTCCACTTAGTCCTCAAGGGAATAAGAAAACAAACATTGCAAACAGCGACATACAATGCATGAGGGACCAGATAAGGATCCTGCCAATACAACTGTGCAGGATGCAGGAGAACATCATAGAACATAATGGACTGGAGAGACAACCATGGTGAAGCCCTATCACAGAAATACACCTACAAACTCATCAGAAATGGATAAACTAAGACCCCATCTCGGGGTATGCCACTCAAGAAAACAAGGAGCCCCTCCCCATGCCATGGAAGAAGAAGTCCACAGAGTTGGGGAATTGGCTCCATAACAAATCTGCAAAGGCAGAGAGTGGACATTATTCACAAAGGCCATTGGTGGATGCCTACCCTCACTGAAAAACCTCATTCCAGAAAACGACTGGGAGCAAGGCCTCCCAAGCCAGAAGGCAGAGCTATGGGGTGAAGAGGCAACAGATATACAGGGAGAATAGACTGGAACAGGCAGCCAGCAATGAGGAGACTTTGTTAAACCTCAAATGATCATAGATAGGCTGCCCAATGCAAAGTTAAGACTACAATCCTCCATGCACAGAATGCTGTGTACCAGGAACACAGTCCCTCACCTGTTAAATAGACACAGCCACAGAAAAAGAAGAGAGACCAATGGACTGAACATAAATCATCAAACGACGAGAGAGGAGTCTGAGTGTACAGATGGAATATCAGGGTTTGGGGGGTGGGGGAGGGAAGGCATCCCAGCAACCATTTGTCTATGTAAGACATTAAAAAAAAATGAATATAAAAATTTTAAAAAGAAATAAAAGCTGTCAAACACAGGTTATTCATGGAGTATGGGGCGCGTATGCAGGGGTATAAAATATGCAGGGCGCATATGCAGGTGTATAAAATAATGACCTGGTTGAAAGTTGCTCTCAATTTTAAACTTGATGACAACAGCTTCTGTTATTTTGAGGGGTATGACTATTTCCCAAATTTTACCTTTTTAATTGTCATCTAAGATGTAAACCTATAGCATTCCTAAATGAGTAAGTTCATCTTGCAAAGAGAAAACTTGTTGACAGTCTCTGATTGTGGCAACCTCTTGCCTCAGTCTGCTTTTTTTCCTACACCCTTTTCATGGTGAAGCTGTAGGCTTAATTTGAGGTGTCTTCTCAATTCTCTAGATTTGCTCCCTTTTCTCCTTAGCGACATCCTTACTTGCTCTATACATACATGCAAATTGGCATTTGGCTAATATTTTCCATAGTTGATTATAAAAAGAAAACCAGAGTGATCATTTTATATCACCTGTGATGCCTTATGAGTTAAACTAAACCCACTTCCCAATGCTTTATGTATAGTTGGCTTTTTCTTTCATGTCTATCTCCTGATTGAGTGCAGTCATTCATGACCCTCTCAGAACACTATTGTAAAGACCACAAAATGGGTGGTCTTTGGGCACAAATTTTAATTAAGGACCTCCAACTTTGTTATGAGTTCTTTATGTAATCAGGTCAAGGGATGTGATATAAGATAAAATGATCATTCTTATAGTGAAATAATGCCTTTGTCATTATTAACTACATACTTCCTATCCTATTTTTCTTAGTTGATTTGAATTAATTTTTTCAATAGATTAATTCTTAATTCTGTTTTTCTTTCCAACTACAAGAAAACTTTTAATGCATTTAAAAATACACTTTTTTGTTTGTAAAATGCATTTGTTTGCAAAATCTTTGTTTTAGTCATATGGACAGTTAATATAGTTTTAAGTTCTCTGTAGTTTTTTTCTGTGTTCTTCATATATAGAAATACTTCCACCCCCACTGACTATTAATAATCCTGAAACAAAGAAGAGAATTCTCACTGACCATTTCCAGTAGTTTTCTCAAGAGCAGAGATGTTTATCGAGGAGGCTGTTATCCAGAGCCTACATCACTCTCAGGTTTGTCTCTAGGGTATGGGTTTGTCATCAGCCTTGTTTGAGCACTAAGTACAAGAGGGTAATACTCTTGAGGGCTGCAAAGCATCCAGAGACTAGGAATGTTGCTTGTAGCAGAGAAACCTCTATATTAGGTTCTTTACATAGAAATATGAAAATAACATTCCTTTCTATGCCTGGAACACCAGCCAGAATGCCAGAATCATGACAACTTTGCAAATCCCAAATTTAAGAACAAGTTTTTTGGTGATTGAGATATGCATCTGATAGAAATCTGTTTTCTCAGTTTCCTGTTTTCCTTTGTTCTTTCCCTTGTCTTTTTGTTTTTCCTCATACCCAACCACTTTGCATTCTGCTCACCATTTGAGTAAGTGAACCCCTGAATGAGTAGCCAGTGTGGCCTCTTGCCTCTGTAGATAGTAGAGCAGCATAGGCCGGGGTGGGGGTGGAGGGTGCTGGAAGCTTGCTCTAGCTCTAGTCTTTCTTCGTGAGCTGAACCTAACAGTTCATTGCTAAATATCAATTTCATCTTTTTGGTAACTCCTTTATTTCTAAATCTCTAATATTCTTGTTTGTGGTCTTTTACTAGGGATGGTGTGTGTGCCTATCCCAGCATCTGGGACTGAGAAATTTAAAAATGTTCTGGAATGCCCCTTAAATCATACTTGGTGTTCTGTCTTTGTCACTTCATCTAGCTTTACACTCTTATTAGCCATGCTTACTCAAACTCTTGTAGAAAGGGGAACAAACTTCATTTTAGGCAAGACCATTTCCCATAAGTATAAACAGTAGCTTTGATTATAACCAGCTTCTTTGTTATGAGAAGTAATCACTTATTAATAACCTGTCTTATGACTTGCACTTTGATTAAATGCTTTTTGAGAGTACATTACCACTTTGGAATTCACTGAGAGTAAGAAATATGATCAGGAATTTAGTTTGGTGATGCGCCTGAGGACTGGCATTAAGGGGAAAATCCTTAAACTCCAAATCTCTCATTGCCAGCCCATTCCATACTACTAGGGGGCATCCCCAATTTTCAATTTATAAACTCCTTATAAGAAGTATGAAAAATTGAACAGACTACACTGTTAAAATCTCAGATAATAGATTTAACTTGAAAGCAAAAGCATAGAAGTATGTAGCAAAATAGACAAACTAAGAATATTTCTGGGACATGTTTTTAAAGCCAAAATGTCAGATCACTTCTTACTATGAATGCAATGCCTTTACCTCTTTCAAAGGGCATGGTGTATGTTGTTTCATTTATTTCATTATTCATGTTGAGAAGACACTGCCATGTTATTATAAACCCAAAATTTCTCTAAAATTAGTCTTTCAAAATAATACTAATAATGAACTTACTAGCAAGTGGAGGTACATTCAATATATAGAAAAATTATGAGAGTGAGAGAGAGAGAGTGACAGTGACCGGAAGAGAAAGAAAGTCTGCTTCCTGAAAGGGTTTCAAACAAGGGCACCACATTACTTCAGAGTAAATCTAGGTCACAGAGTCAGTTTCAAAATTCCATCCCCATAGAAAAGAACTGGAACTCATTCAAGAAATGACTGACATGACTGACTTACTGACTGAAGTGAACCTGTTATATTGTATGACTGAAATCAAAGAGGTGGGCAAAAAACAATGTCATTTCAAATTGATATAAAAGACAGTCTGAAGGGGCCCCCACTGGTTACAACTGAATATTTGGAGCATTGAAGTCATGAGTATGGAATATAATACTATTAATATAATATACTGATTTGTAGTATAATATACTTCATATATCTGAGTTGGTAGTGATACCTAAGAGTTCGTGTGTGGCAAGCATACAGTTAAAGCTCTTCTTTGAAAGATAAAGATAGCAGTTAACTGAGTTTAAAAAAAAAAGGATAGTAGAGTTAAAGACTCACATTGGCAATCCTTAGTATCACAGTCAGGTTAGGCATGGATACTGCATGGATGCTAAAACTTCCAGGTGTTGTTTAAAGTAGGATGTTTGGTTAAATTCAGTGATCAACCCTAGTAGATTATTCTCTAATTAAATTTTATAGAGAAAATGTCCTTTTTTTAAATAGAGAATCAGGCTCTCCATTCCTTAACCAAGCTAATGGACAGACAGCATTGCAATGAATGGGACAATTTGACACCTGGTTCTCCTAATGTGACATCTTCAAAAATTATCCATAGTACTTATACTATTCTTTGCAAATATGGTTGTCCCAAATCCCTTTACAGAAAAACACTCAGAAAATTAAAAATGTAACTGTTTTTGAAAATAACTGCCTGTATTTCTCAGTCTTGAATCAAAGTATGTAACTTCAGACTTAAAGAGGTGAAGATATAATCAAATGTTTCCACATTCATTACATCCTATTTGTAGAAAACTATAAAACTTAAGTTTGGAATAACTTGGGACATTTGAATTTGGCTATCAGGTGGTGTTATTCATGTTATTGTATAAAATGATGTTCTTTATGAGATATATAATGAAATAGGGGTGAAGTGTCACGATTTTTGTAGCCATTTCATATTGTTCAGGAAAAAAGAGACAGAGGAAAGATATGAAGATTATTTAGGTGTTTATTGTATTAGTCTTCATCTTTTTTGTCAGTTTGAAAATTTCAAAATTTGAATCTGACAATTAGAGAAAAATAATATAGCCAGAGCAGAAGTCATAAAGACACTTGGTGAGATGCATTGATCCACCCTTTTGTTTCCATTTCCTTCTTTTTTGCTTCTTACTCTGGCTCTGCCTCAAAGGTTTGGGATTTTTACTTAAAAAAAAACCTTTACATTGACCAGGCAGTAGAGAGTTCAAGTTATTATTTTTAGCTTATTGCTTTTAGGTCTTACATTGGACTCTATTCAATCAGCACCACTTGGCTTATTTTTATTTAGATTTCAGTGGGAGATTGACTGAGCTTAAAACAATCATTTGAATTTACTCTTTATTAGAGAACTATCTGATGTAAGTAGGATATAAAAGTTAAAATTTGAGTGTTCTACCAGTTATTGACACAGCAAAGTCCTAGTCAGTTTGAGTTGTGAAAGATACCCCTCCTTCACTAGAAGAGGCTGTTAAAAAACACAAACACCATTCTGTTCTTCCAGATTTTCTGCACTGCCCCAAGTTATTTTGATGGAAAAAAAAAACTATTTTAAAGAGTAATATACATGCACTGTCTTTTCTTAAGTGACAAGTGAAAGAAGAGTCTAAAAATAGAAAGTAGTTTGGATCTAGAAATAAGCTATCAGGAATAAAGATTTAAAAGGATTGGGAAATTATTGAAAAAAACTGAATTGCCCACTTTGGGATTTGAAAACAATGTGAGTTAGCATGACCAAAATATGGAAACAACTTGTGTGCATCTACCCATATAAAATCACTTAGAATAAGTTTCACTATCTCATTATTTTTCTTTAGAAGGAAAATGTAGGAAAATTCATTTGTAACAATGGGGAAAATAAATAGACTTCATCTTTGTGTGATTTCTGTTGATTTTAGTAAATGAGTTTTCCCTTTGTGAGCTTGCAGCCCAGAGCATTTTCATTATGTAAATAACATATTTAATGTTTTGGGGAATTTCATTTGACCAGTAATACATTCAAAATCCATTTAATATTTAATATCACACTGTATTCATGCAAGAGTCTAGTGAGTTTTGACATGTTTATAAACATAGAACTCCATGTACTTACTTAAACAGTCCTGAGTTTGATACTCCAGAGAAGAGAAGAATATTATTTTCTTGGACCCTCATGCAAAGAAGATACTGATACAAATGTTCTCTTCCCCTTGTATACAACTGCACATGGATTATCTCCACCCCCAAATGTATATATTGTTTTACTTGAATTAGATTTAACAACTATTTAAAAAAGAACTATGGGAAATTACATGTGTGGTTTTTTACAACACCTGGTTTGTATTTCATGATGGTTTATATTTTAGAAGTAAACAAGATATAAGTTGAAACATTAAAGTACCTTCAGTCTTATATAAGGCATGGAGTGAATATCTTCTGTTAAGCTGTGACCCAACTTGGGTTATCTTTGTGTAATTCTAATTTCTGTAAACTCAGCATTTAGTGGTGACTTAGAGTAATATTTAGAAGTAATCCAATAAATGTTTGTTTTCAATAAGTATGTATAAACAATATGATGCATTAAGACATACAGCTGTAAAAAAAAAGGGCTACTAATCAGGAAAAGGAAAGGTTAGACCTGTTGAGATAAAAAGAAAGGCTTTATGGGAAAGGTATCACTTGAATTGATGAGTGGATCTAAAATAGGGCTGTTTGTGTGAGGTGGGGACATTGCCAAAGGAGAGGCAAGTGTGTACAATGGTTAGTGGCAAATGGGATGATTCCAAATATATTTGAATTTGTACAATGTAAGTTGGTGAGTTTTCATACAATATGATTTATGATATTTGTTGAATAAGTACACAAATATATACTATGATCATGTCATCATATCAAGATTCAGTATATTTAGATAAAAAATGATTCTCCAAGAATTTTCTGTACTTTTGTGATACTACAATAGCTTTACTGAGGTGTTTACTGGAACATTAACCTGGGGGTGTTTCTACATATCTCTTCAGTCTTGTTGCATACCTGTTTGCTTTTGTTTGAAGGGAAAAATAAATGAGTTCTAAATTCTAATTGATGACTTCCTATGTGTGTCTCAGTGCCGGCAGAAAGTACCTCAGTCTGAAAACTGCCTGAGTATATTTAATCTTTCAGGGAAATAAGATTTGACATGTTTCCTAAGAACAGAGTGATCTTTGATTAAAAATGAGAAATTGCTGTGGAACAGGATGAGGGCGTCTCCAGAATATGGAAGAGGCTGCTGTGAGGCAGCTTGGTATGTTTATTGTAGGGCATGGAGTAGTTTTAAAAAATCATAGTCCAGACTTCCAGTCTTGCTTCTGATTCTCCCAAACAACACTATTTTGAGACAGTTGCTTAAACTCATTGAGCTTCATTTTTTCCTCTCTTGTAAAATGGTACAATTGTTCTAGCCTCTTTAGGCTGTTGTGAGGATTAAATGAGGTAATGTTTATATGGAGCATCTGACCCCTGGTGAGTGCTCAGTGCTCCCCAGTGGGCAAGCTCTGAACCAGTTATGTCATATGCGCTCCCTAAAAAATGGAATACAAACACATTAAATTCTTTCCATGATGCAATTCCTTTGGTTTATCCTTGTATACAATATTTCTCTGAGATGTTTATAATTTATCTGTCTCTCCAGGGTCTTATTCAAGACTTTGTACTCAGGAGGTACCTAATAAGTACTTCTTAAAAATAATTTCCATCACCACTTCATTCTGAGCTTACTTTGACTCCAAATAACTCTGATTCATTTCAATATCTCTGAAAAGTTTCATCTGTATCTTGAACTACTGATTTGAATTGATAATGTGTTGAGCCTGAAAACATTATCCCTAATAGCCTTACTAAGTGAGCAAATGCCAATCATGTGATTTTCTGTTTAAAAAACAAAATATAAAAACCCCTCCCTTAGATAGACTTACTGTGTTTGCTGATTTCTCCAACTGCAGCTTTAATGTGTTATATGGGTTATAATCACATATCCTCCAAATCAGCACAAAGCAAATGGTATTTCTAGTACATTGAATCTCACTTAAACTTGTTGCTAATTACTTGCTCCTGGAGCACAATATACTCAGTTCTTAATATGTTTAATTACTTCAATCATTGCTTTAAAGTTGCTTCTTTCTTTTGTGCTTCAGGGTGTCCTTATGTAGCAGGAGACCAGCATCACAAGGATTTAGTTAGGCAGAAGCCAGTACACTGGAAATAGGAGAGACAGTTTTCTTTATGCTGAACAAAAGGAAATCATTGGTATTTTAAACCCTGAAGGGAAATAACTCGAATCTGTTCCCTTAATATATGCTAAGTAGTTGGTAGTAAAAGGCAGTGCTCCCCTGGAGGATAAGTGAGTCAAGGGCATTTTGTTCCATCTATAGGACAATAGGATGTAGGAAAGAATCCTCATTTTTACAAGTTGAATAGAAAGCTGCTTACAAAGAAAAAAAAACAAACATTTTCAGCTGTTTAAATTTGAGATGTTGAGTGAAGTTCATTACAATGCCTATAGCACTTTTATTTGATGTTGAATTGGAGAGGTTTTCATATTCTTGAAGCCATTGTTTCTTAAAGCTTTGTTGAGATTTCCAACAAATATTTCAAGCTGTATTTAAGACAGTGGGTTGAAATGTTTTTTTATGCTTAAATAATGGTTTCAACTGTGTGGCTAACTGAACATAACCTTGCATATACTAATTTTTGGTAAAAGACTATGTGAGAAATAGAAATATGAGCATTTCTTACAACTTATCACAGTTATTTAAGGGAGTTGGGGCTAAAAAGAGAGGTATGTCAACAAGAGAGTACTCAGAGGTGCTATGGATAATAATTAAATACAGAAAACTAAGCCTGACAGAAACTAGTGCAATGGTAAATGCATACCTTCCCAAAGTAAGGAAAGGAGGATTATGCCTTCTGGGTGATGTATATTGTCTGTTCTGATTTCGTTACCTATTTGCATTTTTTTTCTTTCTCATGCCCTACATTTTTGGAAACCATCTAAAATTCAAGAATAAAGCAGAGATACAAATGAATAGTTAAAAATCAGTTCCTATTGTCTAATAAAGTAACTAGCAAGGAAAGATTAAATTCTTTCCTATTTCTTCAGTGAAAGCTTTTCTAAGTTTGGTCTTTTTAAGGGCAACATGGGAAACAAAATAATGTCCTCAATTACCCTGTACAAGAAAAATATATTATCAATATATTTTGACCTTGGATAAAAGACAAGGGCAAAACGGTAAGTTATAGTAGTATAGAGACCATGTCACTACACCATACTAACAAATACAGATTTCTGTCAAAATGAATGCATGGATGGTAAAATATTGAGAATCAAAAGGTATGAAAGAATTTCTTCAGTGGTTCTTAAAAATATGACTTTTAGATCAACAGCATCAGGATAATTTGGGAACATATGAGAAACAGAATCTCAGGCTTTACATTATTTTGATGCATGTTGAAATAAAAAGCTACCATTGACTGTCCATTCCTGAAATGAGTACAATATTCAATGGGCATTTCTCTCTACCCTGTTTTTAAATGATTCAAAATAGTACAAGCTTATTAAAGAAAACTATTAAAATAGAAAAGTGAAAAAAATAGAAGTGTTAGTAGGAAAAGGTGATCTCAAAATCGTACTCCCCACCATATCCAAATTCAAGAATTTTGTGACTTAAACTGAAATATACTTTTTTTTATGCCTAGGATTGTTTTTTACCACAACACTAATTTAAAAACAGATTGCATTTAAAACATAATAACATTTTCTATATTATTGTGTGAACCTGTAAGTCTTGGTTTTAGATTAAAGAAAAATCCCATTCACTTGACTATCTGCCAGTGATTGACAACTGAAATTCACCAATGCAGACAACCCTCTGATAAAGGTACATGTTTATAAACCTTGTGTAAATGCAAAGGCACATTTAGTCCTTAGTAGAGAATCCTGTAAATAAATTTCATGAATTAATGTAGATAATTTTATTGGTCAGATTTGGAATATTGTCTGGACTCTCTAAGAACATTTATTTCTGAGGCATTAGCTTTGGCTCAGAAGATGATCCCATGACAATCTTCAGTGCTTTTTAAACATTTCTTCTTACTAATTTATATTTCTATTGGAATTTGAAACAAATCTTACCATATTTTTATCCAAATGTAACACTATTCTGAATTTCTCCTGTTGCTTGAATAATTCCCCACATGTAGGTCTTTACAGGGCACTCTAAAAGGAAGTTTGGTATAAGCTCAGTATCTTAACAATTTTTATATATAATTACCATCTGTCCTAAGGTCACCAGAGTTTTTAATCAAATTTCCTATAATGTACACATTTCCACTTTTTCTAATAAATTTTCATTCATGCTTAGGTTGAAAGGTCCTTGGTCCTATGAGAAGAAAAACCATCAGAAGTCTCTAAGCATCTCTTCCCTGACCTCCCCAGAGGCAATGATGTTTTGTTTACTCTCTTTTGTCTTGCCCTTCTTTCCAGGATCTTGTATAATTTTTTTCTTTTTAAATATATTTGCAAAAGATACACATTTGTAATTAGGAGAAACCTTTCCATTAATTTTCCCAGTCTTCTTAGTTTTGCTAGACCTATCTATTCATTGGCAGATTTGCAACCCAAAAACTCACAGTTGTCCTTACTACATGAATTTTTAGTAACTTTCTCATAATTTCTCTCTGTCCCTGTTTTTCCAATTTCTCTCTGCTTTTCTCATGCATCACTCGATTGCCATTTTACCAAGAAAGAGAGACAGGAAAGTATTACTAGGTCCCATATCATAAAATTCTTAAAAGTCTTCACCCAACTTGCCTTCTCTAGAGCTTTCTGATTACAGGTTAGAAATCTGAAGCCAGAGGATGATATTTAGCAGACACAGGACCTTCTGGATAACCTTTCTATAAATGGATTCATAATGGTTGCCAAATCAATACACTTTTTAAGAGTCATCTTTCTTTTACTCAAGGAGCACTTAAATTGCATTCAGTTTTTCAGTCTAGTGGGGAAGTCCAATTTAATGAATTTACTTCTACAGAAGCCTAAGAAAGTAAATGTAGCTTTGAAAGTGTTTAATTTGCACCCAGGGAATATTTTACATGCCTGGAAGAAACTCTGTCAAGATCCAACAGGAATTTAGAAAATTGACTCAGTGCTAGGTTAATATTATACTATATTAAATAGCATTTTAAAATCCTTCTTCCTCATATTTTCAGTGTCCTCAGTATACTACTTGCTTTGTACCACATTTATCCATAGAAGGAACCAGCTAACAAATATGTTATTCTATTTTCCCCTTAAAAATGAGCTAAGAGAGCCATTGGGTAAACAGAATAAGAAAGACATATTCCTTAATAAAATAAAAGATTGATAGGCTGAGTCCTTCAATTATTATAAAATATTATCACTAAGAAGTCATTTAACTAATTAGTCAATGGATGTCTATGTATTAGTACTAAATAAAGGGAACTAAGTCCATAGATTCCAAAGTTCTAAAGAGGTGAGTTAAGGTTCTTGGAGAACAAATAGCATCAGGCAAAAACATATCAAAGTAACCTAAAACCCAGCCAAAGATCGCTGAACTCTATAGTTTCAGACAGAAGACTTAATACTATTTTAGAAAGAGTTCTAGGGAAAGACAAAGACAACTAAATTTCCAGTAATATTGAGAGTGGAGTCTGAAATGCTGTATAAAATGTAACAAATATCTTACTGCATGGTTGGGCTCATACAAACATAAGAGAAACTGACAGAAGACAAAATTGAAGAGAAAGTGAAAAATCAGAAATGTGTGGGTCAAAAGGACACAGTTGATCTGAGGATATTTGCCAGTTCCTATAAAGCTTTAGCTTGAAACAGATGTAGAAAGACTGAACACAATACCTTGAGTCTCTTCAGGGTTGACCTGACATGTTTGCATAATGATAAAACTTTGGAAGTTTCATCATCTATTTTTTAGTGCTCAACTATTTACTGCTTCACTTCTTTGTGAGAATCCCATAAAAGAGAAATTAAATCCCCTCATTTTAAAATCTTTTGGATAGAGAGCAACTTCTTAGAGAGCTTCTAAGACAGCAGGGCAGATCCACCACCCAAGAGCGCTGGCACCACTGCATGGCACCAGCACAAAGAAGAAAGGAAACCCCCCCCCATTACCCAGTAGAAACAAGAAATATCCCAGACACAAAGGCAGAATTAACCACTTCCTGGTAAGCATCAACATGGCAACCAATACCAGAGCAACCATTGCTCAATATGTAGAGCAAGCCCGAAGAGAAAACACAGGAAGGAAGAAAAATACAAATACTCAAATAAGTCCAAAGGGAAAATAATTCATCACCAGAGGATAAACAATCTCTAGAAACCAACAAAGATGACACTGAAGAAATGCCCTATATGTCAGGTAAAGAATTCAGGGACACAATAAAAGCACTTAATGAGCTAAGAGGAGAAGTAGAAATATATAGAAAAGAATGCAGCAAAATGAACAATATCATTGTCGAACAGAAGAGTAAGATCTAAACAAACACTAAATAAGAAATTGAAGGAGATACAGTTTATTAGAAAAGTGACAGAAGAGCTCAAAAAATGCAGGGAAAAGTCATGAAAGCAGGCTAGAAGAAATTGAAGAACTAATCAGCACATTGGAGTATACAGAAATAGATAAAACAAAGAAAGAAAAAGAGAAACACAAAGTAAGAAGACAACAGAATAAAAAATTAGAGATCTATCAAATACATTAAAGAAAGGAAATATAAGAATAATTAGAATCCCTGAAGGAGAAGAGAAAGACATAGGAAATGAAAGACTTTTTAACACAATAATGGAAGAGAATTTCCCAAATCTGAACAACGAAATTAAAATAGGCATATAGGAAACAAAAAGGACACCAAACTACTTTAATGAAAGAAAAATCACAGCAAGATACATAATCATAAAACTTCCAAGAGCCCAAGATAAAGAAAAAAATAATGAGAATCACTAGAGAGAAGAAACAGATAATCTACAAAGGAAAACCTATTAGGTTGACCTCAGACTTCTCTGAAGAGACACTCCAGGCAAGGAGAGAATGGAGCCACATCTTCAAACGACTCCAAGAAAAACAGTGCCAGTCAAGAATGCTCTACCCACCAAAGCTGTCCTTCTTTTATGAAAGGCAATTTAGAATCTTCTCAAAGTCTCCAGGAATTTGCTACCACCAAATCCCCACTTCAAAAGAACTTGCAAGAATCCTCAAGACCAAAGCCCTCAGAAGAATAAATAGAACAAACATAACAAGAAACAAAATCAGAATTTCAAAATGACTACCAGAAACCCAACACTAGAACCTCAAACATCAATAATCACTCTAAATGTCAATGGTTTGAAGTTATCAATCAAAAGACACAGAGTTGAGGACTGGATCAAAAGACAGAACTCAACATTCTACTGCCTCCAGGAAACACATCAAATCCCGAAAGATAAGTATAGACTAAAGGTAAAAGTATGGAAAACAATCCTACATGCAAATGGTACCCCAAAAAAGGTAGGGGTAGCCATTCTCATAGTGGACAAAACAAATTTCAAAATAAAAAAAGTGATAAAGGATAAAGATGGTCACTATCTAATGGTTCAGGGTTCAACTCACCAAAAAGATATAACAATTATATATTCACATATAACATATATTCAAGATATAACACCAAATGAGGGAGCACCAAAATTCATGACAACTATTACCAGAACTGAAAATAAATATTGGTGAAAACACATATGTTGTAGGAGACTTTAACTCCCCACTCTCACCAAAGAACAGATCAACAGAACAGAAACTAAACAAAGACACAAAAGCTTTAAAGAAAGACCTAGACCAAATGGACCTAATAGATATCTACAGGAGTCTGCACCCCCAAGGAAAGGAATACACCACCTTCTTTTCAAATGCACGGTTCCTTCTCTAAAATTGACCACATATTGGGACACAAGGTAAATTTGAATAAGTGCACAAAAATTAAAATTATACCAATTTTTTTCTCAGATCATAAATGCATCAAACTAGAAATTAACAATGAAGAGAAAGCAAGAAGAGTCTCCAATACATGGAGACTGAAAAATATGCTACTAAAGGAAGAATGAGGAATTGAAAGAATTAAAGAAGAAATTAACACCTATTTTGAAACAAATGACAAAAAAACACAATGTTCCAAAATGTCTGGGACTCAAAAAAAAAGCATATCTAAGAGGAAGATTCATAAAAATACAGGCACATATCAAAAACCAAGCAACTAACCAAAGAAATAACCTAATCTCCCAACTTGAAAAATTAGAAAAAGAGCAACAAAAAAAGTTAAAACCCAGCATAAGACGAGAAATAATAAATTTAAAAGAAGAAATAAATAACCCAGAAACCAAAAAGACTCCAGAAGATCAACAAAACCAACAGCTG
This sequence comes from Uropsilus gracilis, assembly GCA_004024945.1. NCBI lineage: Eukaryota > Metazoa > Chordata > Mammalia > Eulipotyphla > Talpidae > Uropsilus > Uropsilus gracilis. The sequence goes on along the minus strand of PVHY01002835.1, from coordinate 76,802 downwards.
GTTCTTTGAAGAAAATAAATAAAATTGATAAACCCCTTGCAAAGTTCATAAAGAAAAGGAGAACACTTAAATAAACAGGATCACAAATGAAAGAGGAGAAATTACAACAGACACAAAAGAAATCCAAAGGATAATCAGAGATTACTATGAACAGTTATATGGAAACAAATATAACAACCTGGATGAGATGAACAGATTCTTGGAAAAATGCAACTACCCAAAATTGAACAAAGAAGAAATAGAGATCTTAAATAAACCAATGAAAGCAGCAAAATTGAAGCAATCATCAAAATTCTCCCTAAAAACAAGAGCCCAGGAACAGATGGCTTCACAAATGAATTCTACCAGACATTCAAAGATGAAATAATTCCTGTACTAATAATTTTTTTCCCAAAAATTTAGAAAGAAGGAAAACTGCCAAACACATTCTATGAAGCAAACATCAGAATCATACCAAAACCAAATAAAGACAGTACCAAGAAAGAAAACTATAGACCAATTTCCCTAATGAACACGGGCTCAAAAATTTTAAACAAAATTTGGCAAATTGAATCCAATGATGCATAAAAAGCATTATTCACCATGACCACGTGGATTTATCCCAGAGGCAAAAGGATGGTTCAACATCAGGAAATCAATTAACATAACACACCACATCAACAGGGAGAAAAACGAAAACCATATGATCATATCAACAGATGTAAAGAAAGCATTCAATAAAGTCCAGCACCCATTCATGATAAAAGCCCTTGAAAAACTGGGGATTAAAGGAACATATCTCAACATAAAAAGTCATCTATGACAAACCTACAACAAATATCATCCTAAAGGAGAAAAACTAAAACCATTCGAATTAAATTCTGGAACCAGGCAAGGATGCCCAGTCTCTCCACTACTTTTTAGCATTGTACTGGAAGTTCTAGCCAGGGCAATAGGGCAAGAGAATGATATAAAAGGAATACAAATAGGAAAAGAGAAACTGAAGTTATCACTATATGCAGATGACACGATTCTTTATATAGAGAAAGCCGAAAAATCTACAGAAAAACTTCTTGAAACAATAAACCAGTTCAGTTAGGTAGCTGGTTATAAAATCAACACACATAAGTCAGTAGCTTTCCTATATGCAAAAAGCCAACAGAAGAAGATGTAATAATAATAATTAAAAAACATCCCATTTACCATCGCACCAAGAAAAAAAAATTAAATACTTGGGAATAAACTTAATAAAACATGTGAAAGAACTGCACAAGTCAAACTTCAAAATGCTGCTAAAAGAGATAGGAAGACATACGGAAAGGAAAAGACATACCCTGCTCATGGATTGGAAGAATCAACATCATCAAAATGGCCATCTTACCAAAGCAATCTACAGATTCAATGCAAGCCTTATAAAAATCTCTGTCCCATTCTTTAAAGATATAGAACAAAAATTACTGAAATTTTTATGGAATAACAAAAGACCTCAAATATCAAAAAGCCTACTGACTAACAAAAGAGAAAATGGAGGTATTACTATCCCAGACTTCAAATTGTACTACAAAGTCATAGTAATTAAAACGACTTGATACTGGTACAAAAACAGACAATCAAACTAATGTAACAGAATTGAGTGCCCAGAAATAAAACCACATATATACAGTCAACTAATCTTTGATAAAGGAGTGAAAAATTTACATTGGAACAAAGACAGCCTCTTCAATAAATGGCACTGGGAAAATTGGTGCAAAACATGCCAAAAAAAATAGACCAAGACAACTCCCGCACACCATGTACAAAAATCAACTCAAAATGGATAAAGGACTTGCATGTAAGACCGGAAACCATATATACAGAGAGGAAAATGTGGACACAACACTTCATGAATTACAATCTAGAAATTCATTTATAGATATATCTATAGCAGGTAAAAATAATGGAGGAAAACATTAACAGATGAGACTACATCAAACTAAAAATCTTCTGTTTAGCAAAAGAGACAACAGAGAAAACAAAAAGAAACCCAACCGAGTGGGAAAAAATTTTTACCCTACATACAAGTGATAAGGTACAAAGATACACAAAGAACTCACACAACTTAACAAAAACAAAATAAAAAACCCAGTTAAAAAATGGGGAGAAGAATTAAAAAGACACTTCTCCAAAGAGGAAATACAAATGGCCAACAGGTACATGAAAAACTGTTCAACGTTACTAGCAATCAGGGAAATGCTAATCAAAACCTCAATGAGATACCACCTTACACCAGTAAGAATGGCTCACATGCAAAAAACGGGCAACAACAATTGCTGGCAAGGATGTGGAGAGAAAGGAGTACTTTTACACTGCTGGTGGGAATGTAAACTGGTCCAGTCACTATGGAAAACTGTGTGGAGGACCCTCCAATTAATGAAAATGGATCTACCATTTGACCCAGCAATTGCTCTCTTGGGAATCTAATCAAAGGAGACCTCAATGCTTGTACAAAGGAACACCCGTGCTTGGATGTTTACTGCAGCACTACTTAAAATTGCAAAGTCATGGAAGCAACCCATATGTCCCAAAGCAAGATGACTGGATGAAAAAGATGTGGTATATACACAGTGGAATTTTAATCATCAATTAAAAATGACAAATTGGATGATTTTATAATAACATGGATGGATGGACTTAGAAGAAATCATATTAGCAGAAAAAATTCAAAAAGAAAAAGACAGAAACCAAATGGTTTCAGTATTACATGGGACATGGAAAAGATAAACAAAAATCCATGAAGAAAAGTCAAAGCAAGCTAACAACCAAAATGAAGGACACAACTCGGGATGGAGGGCAGGGTGGGAACAGGCAGGGAGGTGGGGCAAACCCCAGGTATTACAAAGATGTGAAATTTATATATAAATAAATCATTTAATTAAAAAATAAAATCCCTTTGATTTTTACCTCATAGCTGACATGGGTAGCAAGCAAATAGGAATGGGTTTACTTGCAGCTTTACATCAAACATGAACTAGTCTCACAGAACAAATAACATCAGGCATTTTTGATCACCCACTGCCCAGGTGCTTTTGTGAAGCCCTGTCTTCTAAACTCATTTACCACTTGTGATTTTTATTTTGGAGTCTTATATTCTGTTTTGCTATGACCTTGCACACCTATATTGTTCCATCAGAGGTGTCTGTACAGGATTTAGTTTAATTCAGGGTATAGTGTTTAAATTTTACTCATTCAGTTTCTAAGATCCAGGATAATCAAAGATTATAGCTAAATATCACTTTCTGTGTCTCTGAACATTTCAAATATAATTATGTTGACTTTGTCTGTTCAGAGCACCTAGAAACCACAGGCAGTATAAAGCAGGAATGGCAACTGCACAGACTTTACATGGCAGTCTCACATTAACTTGGGTAATGTGCTGTGATGTATATAAATGGCATTGTGTCTATCACATCAACATCCTTTAGGTTAAAGTTTTTACTTGTTCTCTACATTTTTGATCGGAGTAAATCTGGGAGATATGGCAGCAAGATCCCTACCTCATTATTCTATGATTATCCAAACAATACTAATTTTTAAGGCACCATAAGAAGGGTGAGGAAAGGTGTTATTGCTCTAATAAATGCAAGTATTCATGGGTTTTCCAGTGTGTGCTCCCTTGGAATTCGCTGAGTAGAAATGAAGGTAAAGAAGGAAGACAAAGAAGAAGATAGGCAGATTTTTGCCGTAGTGTTTATGAGGTTCCCTAGCTATTCTACCCCAAGAAAAAATGATGTATGCATGGGATGGTAGTAATAAGGGGTATTTAAGCATTTCTGTCACAAATTATTCGTCAGTAGAAGTGAGAAGAAAGAAAAGAAATGGTAGGAGAAGAAAGAGATTAAGTGTGAATAGCAAGATTGATACATTGGAAAACTTTATCATTAAGCTGTTGATTTATTCATTCAATAAATGCATTCATATTCATTGTGGTTACAGAAGACTGAGGGAATCATCCATTATGAACCTCTGCATCATAAAACACTAGACACTTCATCAATGTCACTAATTTATTATATGTCCTTCCTTGAAGACTTAGAGCAACAGACCTTCACTCTATCCCAGGGAGGCTATTACTGTGCTATTGCTTTTATTGTTTGGCTGCCTTTCACAGCAGTAAATTAAAGCATCTCAGTCTGAATCTAGACAAATATATTAATTCTATGCTTTTTCTCCAGTAGATTCAGTTAAGTAGCTTTTCTAAAGGAGAGTGTGTATAACAAATCTTGACATTTGGGTTTAGTGCATGAATTAGTCATTTTATCACAACTGAGTTGCGTGGATCCTAGTTCAGCACTGAGAGTCTGTGTGAAGCATAGTTCACCAAAGCACCTCTGGGCAGTTCCAATGAACAGGAAAACTCATTCTGGACCTTTCTGTCCATGGATATCCTCTCGTCTCTTAGTGGTTACAGTACAGTGATCATTGTTTAATAATTCTTAAAGTGTGTACAAAAATACCTAAATCTTCATCAACCACAGATGGGCTCTAAATATTAACAGAAGAGATTCCAAAAGTTAAAAATTGATTTTGCAATTTTGCCAATTACTAATGTAATTCTGTAAAGTAGAAAAGATTATATATGCACAGACCACTCACTCCTCACATAGGAAGCTGTAAAGCAGCTGTCATGGAATGGAGAACCTTGTATAAGTCTGATGTGTAGGGAGTTTAATATAAGGGTTAGAGCATGGAATTTGGAGTCAGAAGTTTGGATTCAGATGTTGGTTTAGATCTAAGCCTGATTTTCCTCATCAGTCAAATGAAGCTACAAATAAAACCTCTTGTGTAAAAACATTCCGAGGATTAAATAAGAATGTGAGTGAGTCATTTAACACATGCCTTGTTTTATCCAGACACATAGCAGAGCTAACATCAGCATCATTATAAATATTCTTGTTTATGATTTATGGTGTTCTGCCTTCCTGACTGAAGCAGTCCACAGTTTGCTACAATTCTCTCTGTAAATTCAACTTCTCAATGAATATCTGATGCAGGAAGAAATGTCTTTTTAAAAAATGAAACCACAGCAAATTACTTTTATGGGAGTTTGTGTTGGGAGAACAGGCATATTGGTATGACTCTACCATATTACAGAATTACAGTGCATGCCTTGCTCACAACTGTTCCTATGCTTGACCAAAGATTTAATATCAGTACAGTCTTGCAACTTCTCAATATATCCACAATGAATACTCTGAATATTCCAGGCTTTTTTGTATCTTCTACACGATTCATTCAAACCTATACTTATTAAATTTTTGTTAGGGCTAAAGCATCTGCCTTCCTTTTGGGGGACAACAAAGGAAAACAACAAAGGGGGACAACAAAGAAACAATCTTTGTCCCTACTTTCCACACCTATCTCCATCAACATTTATGTTCCTTCTTTTTCCATAGGTAATTATTATTTTCCAAATGTTAATATTTATCTTAATAGAGAAAATATCCTTTTAAACCATTCACCAATCTCTTCTTTCAATAAACTGCAGTGATGATGGCTATACAGGAGATAAATCCTCACTGTTACACAGGACCTTTCCTTTGCCAAATAGGAAAGAAACACACACATAAGGGAAAACAAATGCTTCCATGTTGTCAGTAAATAGTATAGCTGTCTCATAATGCTGATGCTGCTCTGCTTTGGTCATATACCATTTTGATAATCAGGTAGTCAAAGCCATTACTAATAAGGGTTACTCTTTGGTGTTAAACTTTTATGTTTATTAGAAAAGGCAAATGTGCTTAAAAGATATTCACATGCAGACCAATAACAGTTATAGCCATAAAGTTCTTCCTATGACGTAACTTATATACTATAATGAGTGTGACAAATTGTACTTTGGTGTGAATTAAATAATTTTGGCTCACTTCTTTGATCTAGAAGTGGTCATTCTAATTTAGATTGGAAATCTGCACCATTTAGCACAATCTTTTAGAGAACTTATATACTGTCTGTGACATTCCAGATGGTGGTAATATTTTTCATTCAAAAGAGTAAAGCTTAATGGATTGATGAAATTGAAGAACAGGGAGGTTGTTCCTGTTTCCAGTCTTTGTCAGATCATGAGGGAATAGGTTTCTCTGGGAAATCTTGGAAACCAGAAAATGTCTGCACATAAGAGGTCAGTGAACTCAGTCGTGGTGCACAAGATTGCCAACTGGCATTTCCCACAGTGTGTCAAAACAGACAGAGAATAATATTTGTGGGGCAAATCAGAAAATTTGGAAATATTTATTGAATGCATGACAATAAATAAATATGTTAAAAACAAAGATTAAGGAAAAATACTGGATCTTCTAACAGAACAAATGCATTAAAGTGAAATATTTCAATTGCAAGTAAGAAAATTGAACTTGTTTCTGTGGACATAACTGTAATTTTCCTCTGACATTTATATCTGAAATGACCACAAGCAGTAGCTAAGTGGTGTCTTCAAATGTTTGATAACCATCATCAACAGGAAACTTTGTTCCTATGAATAAATGGTAAAAAAAAATTAAGCCATTATTATAGCAATTCAAAAATCTGCAACAGTTGAAATTAGATTTGAAGAATATGACTATTATTCTCTTTATTTTATTAACAAAATCAGTAATGAAATGTCTTATGATAATAAAAGTGGACTTTAGCTCTAATCATTTAAAAATAAGGATGGCGCAATGATTGCAGAAGGATGGAGCTCGAGTTTGCATACACTTCATGAGCAACCACCCTGGACACCACTGAAAACATTCACAAACACCCAGAAATATCTGGGTTGTGTGAAGACTTCAGTTATTACCACTGCATAGAAATGTCTCCACAAGGAGTTTCCTCACTTCCCTACCTGACTGGAAGTTGAGATGCTGTTCTATCTGGATTGCCTTTGGTGCCTCCAATAGTAACATTGGCCTTTTGTCCAGGAGATAGATTAACCCCTGGACTCTGTACAAGAGCAACAGGGCACAAAAATGAGAACCAACAATTTTGAGTGCTCACAACCTGAGGAGACCATGAACAGTGCTGTCATGCTTTCTTGAACTGTTCTTGTTCAGGAAGAGGAGTCTGATGATTAGATGTGGTTAGGACTCCAACCAGCCCTGCACTCCCCTCAGTGGATCCACATCTCACACGGTCACTGTAATTCTTATGCAACAAACACTATTTGTGAACATTTTATGATGTTTTACACTTGGTCTGAATAAGTGACTGGATATCTATGTGAACTAATTATAGAATTACAGTGAAGTATCCCTCCTTCCCTAAGAAAAGGGAGATGATAGTAGGAAAGTACATAATGTTATCTATTAATTATTGCATTTTCACTTCCCAATGTGTAGAATGAGTACAATCAATATGCTTTGAATGAATGAGTGAAGAATGAAAGAAGTGAGGTTGCCTCCTAATGGGTAAAACTAGTTAATATACTTGGAAAGATAATGACAAACTAGTGTCATAGGCAATAGTTCTTGCCTATGACTAAGAATACTAGCTTACTAAGAATAGTAGCTTAATTTATTTATTCAACAAATAGTTATTGTATTTCTAATATATACCAGGTACTCTTCTGAGTGCTAGATATTGAGTAGCAAACCAGAATCACACATCCTACATGGAAAATACAGAATAAACAGAATAAGCAATTTAAAGAAAACATTTAAAGATGTTTTTAAGTGTTATGAATAAGATACATCCTTAAAGAGGAATAAAGATGGTTGACTAATATAACTAAGAAAAATGATTTTCAGGGAAAATAATCATTTGAACAAAGGCCTAAAAGAAGTAAGGGAACAGACATATTGAAATAAGGGGGAAGTATATGCCTGACAAGAGAAACAACAAATGTAAAGCTCCTGAGATATGTGCATGCTGTTAATAAGAGATAATAAGGAGGCTTGTCCTGCTGGAAGGATAAGTGAAGAGGAAAGTAAGAGGAGAGTGTGGTCCAAATCATACATAACCCAGCATGCTTTATTAAAGACATTTCCTTTTATTTTTAAAAATAATTGATTCTTTTAATTGTGATGACACTGGGATTCTCCCTATCAGGTATCACCAGTATAGGGTACCCACCACCAAATCATTCACGGACCATCCACACCAAATCACCAGGGTCCATTGTGCTGCCTTCTCTTTTTGTTCCTTATTGTCCTCCTTTACCTCCTTAGGATGCTTCAGTTCTATAGTTGGTTTTCAAGAGTTAGCTTCTAAGGTTGTCTTTCTCTGACTCTTAGGTGGAAAAGAAAATGCTAAATGAAGTTAGTTGGAGAAAGATAAATAAATACCAGTTTGTGTCACTCATGTGGAATATAGACATTTTCTTTCAACTCAGGTGACATGCCATCCTATGGTAGATGAATATAGGTGTCATAAAAAATTAACTAGCTTTGGCAAAATCCCTCTGCCTGCCCTATTGATAATAAATCAAAAAGAAAGCAATCAGAAGCAGGCGTACCACTGAGGAGACTTTGGCAATAATTCAAATGAGAACTAGTGGTAAGTTGGAAGAAATTGATACCACACAAATGATGAGATGGACTCAGATTCAAGATATATGTTAAGGATAGAGCCAAGAAAATTTGCTGATGGAGGCAATGTGGAATAAAAAAAGAAAAGGGAGTCAAGGATGATATTCAGGTTCTTATCTTGAACAAGTGAAGAATTAAGCTGCCATGAGCACTTTGGCTTATTCAGTATAAACCTACCAAATGGAATAATTTTTCAAAGTAGAGTTCAGACAAATTATTTTGGCTACATACTTCTTGTACTTTTTTCTTTAAAAAGTTTTTTTTTTTTTATAGAGGATGACATACACACAAGAATAGAAGAAAGCAATATAATAAACTTAACTTCAATAAAGATCAATATTGAACTAGTCTTGCTTGCATCTTCTACTCCCTCCCTACTCCCTGACAAGCACACACACACACACACACACACACACACACACACACACACAGATTTAAAACGATTTTTCTGGAATATTTTTAAACATGGCAATCATCAAGTTATTTCCCTCCTAAATTATTCAGTATGCATCCCTAATAGACATACATTTTGAGGCACCCATCATGTTACTGTTATTTTTCTGAAAAAAAGCTGAGTTTTTCTTAATATGTTTTAATATATGGTTTCCTATCTCAAAATTAGCTAATAACAGTTGATTTATTCAAATAAAGATCTAAGTAAGAGCCTTATATTATTTGATTGTTAAGCATTTTAAGGCTCCTATTCAACAACTGTTCCTTTCTTTCCATGTCTCTGACAATTTATTCATTTATATTTATTAATTGAAGAAGCTGAGACATTTGTAACAACCTATAAGAAGAATTAGGCTGACTGTATTTTCCTGAGAGGGGTTTAAAAAACTTATTAAATAAAATTGAACAGTCTATTCTTAACACCTGACTTAACATCAGTATTTTTGGTTAAAATACACCTAGGTGGTGCTGATTACTACCTATTGAATTATTATTGAACCCCTGGATGAATATTGCTTAGATATAATAATCAAATTGGACTTGTGACTATTGATTTTCTTAATGTCATTTTTTCCCCATTGTATCAGGTATTTTTAAAGTAAGACTTCCCCATTATCAAAGGTTTGATAGCCTTAAACTAGAGTTTTTGTGGAAAAGCAGGATAAATATTTGATATTTTATTAAATTAAATATTTACAGAACACTGAGTTTGTTCATTCAGGTAAACAATGACTATAATTTTTCAAAAGTAGTCATAAAGTCATAGGTTTTCGCAGTTGGGGTATCGCAGTCCATTATGAATATTATTTTTGCATATGTTTCCCTTATCTTCTTCTAAGCCAGTCCCATTAGTTGGGCATATTTATTCCTATGATGTGAGGTTCCTAGTGTTTGGAGGCTTGCTTCCTTGTTTTTTGACACAAGATAACCAGGATTCATCTTGTATATTTTCTGCACCAGATATGTAAACCATTTTCCTTAGAAGCCCTAGTTTCCGTTAATAGGAAATAGTATTTCTTAAATGTGGCCTTAAGTCAAAAAACATCTACCTGAATATCACCTAATATAATCTAAGAGAGAACATGAGCATATTTTCTCTCGTGAGAGAGGCGCTGAGTGTTTGACTGTGTGTTAAGGTCAGGTGAGGGTGTGTAAAACTCTAACTCCAGGTTAAAATGTTTCTAGAGCCCATCGTGTTGTACTATTTATCTTCTGGTATGCAAAAAGCAGGTACTGGGACTTTTAGGTGTATCTTCCATGGTAAACTTACATTTCTTTGGGATTATAGAACCAGCCTCTCACAATATTAAGCAAAGTACTTTGTAGTTAATAAACACTATGAAGACGTTGGTTAAGTGCATCCATGCATGATTATAAATGAATAATTAAATTGATAAATTATTTGTGTTAAAATCAGCGACAGAATATATTTCTTCCTTGAATAATGATTCATATTAATTGAATAAGACAATGATTAATTTTTTAATTCAATTTAGTAATTTGTTTTTCAAGAACCTATTATTCAAGTATTAGTAACTCCTCTTATTAGTTTCAGAATTTCTGGCAAGTTTTTTCCAACCTCCTCTTGTTTCACTCTTTTCTTGTGGAGAACCAGAACAATGGAACTTATCTTATTAATGTGAGAAATGGGGGAAAACAGTCAGCATAGTGAAAGCCTTTTATCAGTGCTTATTATTGCTACAGTTAGCGTGAAAACAGAACAGAAAATGTTTCTAGGCCATTTACCCTTTTGATGACACCCCCTCATCTTCATGATTCCATCCTTTCAAATTTTGGCCTTTCTCTGCCTTTGAGCTGGTCACTCAAACTCCTGCCAAGCATGTGTCTTATCCCCATGTTCAGTCTTACTTACCCTCTTCATAAGGACAGCTTTTCTCTGAGACCAATGCACACAGTGTTTTCTCTGAGAGCAGTGAGTTCTCCTAAGGGGCTCAGACTGCTTTCTTTTTATATCCACTAATGTCATATTGCCATTTTCTTAACTGTACCTTTCTTTTTATAAAAGTCTGCTGTCATAAGCAAAGTGCCCAAGTAACTGAGTTCAGGGATTTCAAACCTTTGTGTAGTCCCAAGAGGATTAAATGGGCTGGGTTATTTGAATGAAAGGAAGCCCAGATGCATTTTCCAAGGTGGCAGCACAAATAAAACTGAAAATTATTAGTCAGAATTAACTGAGTTCAAGTTATGAATTGGTTTGTAATACTTTATATGCAATCTTTCCATCTTTATAGTTTCATAACTGTGTATGTGTGTTGGGGGGTATACATTGTGCATTAAAAATGAGGAAACAAATGTTTAGTAAACACTCATCATTGTTATTACTGTAATTGTTTCAGCTATACTTTAAAGTGCACATCATTTACATGGGATCTACTAGAATGATAAAATGTAAGTGAAGGGATTCTTGGGTACATTTTTTACATGTTTGATACTATTCTTAGGCATTTATACTTTTTTGTCATTTATATTTTTAATTCTTACTATAACCTTCTAAGGCAAATCTTACCGCTAATTTTCTTATAAAGACAAGAAAACTGAAGGACCACGAAATTAAGGAATGTGTCTGGGGTTCCATAGTTAGTACTTCTCAGTGATGAAGGCAAGGTTCTAAGTCAGGACTCCATCCTCAGTCACAAAATAGGGTTGTTCCACTACACGGTAAAAAACAAAATTAAGAAGAAGGGGGGGTAGAAGAGGGAAGTGAAGGAGGGAAAGAAGAGACAGAGGTTAGATAGGAGGGAAAGAAGGAGGAAAAAGGAAAGGAAGGAGGAGGAGGGAGGGGAAGGGGTACAAAGGGATAGAGGGAGACAAAAAGAGAGCTTGCTGGTGGGATAGCTAATCATATGACCTTTCCCGGACAAAAATGGGGGAGAGATCTCAAAGGAGAAAAGAAACTTATTGGGGGATGTACGCCCATGCCTCAGACTGTTGTACAAATTTCTGACCATTTCCCAGAGAGACATTGCAGCTACAGGTGCATTCAAATATAATTACAAAAGTCTCTGATTACTATGTCTTGAGGTACAGGGACCTGAACCAATAATCTACCTTGCCCAGAAGCTGGAGTTTTATTATACTCTTTAAATATTTTGTGTTTAAGCCATACTCTTTAAGAGAGTGACCTCTTTATCTCCAGCCTTTTAATTTTTTCTGTTTCCAACAAAACTAATTTTTTTCTATCAACTCACACTTCTCAATATCTTTTCCAATGCCTTTTTTGTTTCAGATTTTATGCCTCAAATTTCCTCTTTAGTTATTATATTTCCATATGTTTATTTATCATATAGAGAACATTTGAAGTTTATTTGTATCCAGGAGGGGTAAAGAGCTAATGTGTTTTTGGATCGCTGGACTTGGGAAACTTTCTGTTGCTCCAGCATCTAAATGACATGACTGGACTAGAGTCTCTCAACTTGATCACTGTAGCCATTTTCCACCGTCCTCTAGTGATTAATAAAACACAAGTCTAAAGCAAATTTAGTTTTGTTTTTTCTTTCATATGAAAACATTTTTTCTCTGCCTGAATGCTTTTTAAATTCAAAATCTGCAACAAAATTCATCTATCTACAATCTTATGTTCATTCATTTTTTTCTATCTACAATTCTTGGCTCATTGGTCTGAAGATTTAAACTTCCTGCTCAAAAAAATCTTCCTTGCTATTTATGTAATTGTGGTTTTGCTTCTCTTCTATTTGCTCTATCTCTTTTGGGAAATTTTCTTCGTCTATGTGTCACTAAAATGGTCTTAAATAGTGTATTTTCTAACTTGTTTTTAAAGAAATAAGCTGACCTTGTAAAGCAGATCTCTTCTAAACTCTGGCCTATGATCCATTGTAATATGAACTAAAAATGATTTTTATATTTTTTACCAGTAGTACTAGCTACTACTAGAAGTAGTAGTATTACTTAGTACCATTTGATAGTGAGAAGAAGGAAGAAGATTGGGGAGAAAATGAGGGGAGCGGGAGGTGAAGGAAGTAAAAAGAACAAAAAAGAAAAGGAAAAAAAGAAACATAATATATATCCACGGTTCAAAATATTTATAAACTTACCTTTATATACAAAACCTGGTGATTATTATTTCTAAAGCATATATTCCTTTGTTGCAGTATCCCAATTATTTTTCATTCTTTCAGCTTAATTTTTTACCTTAACCATCTTTTTTTATTCATCAGAAAAAAATTCTTTTTCTGCCATTTTTATGGACTAAATAATATTTTTTTCTAGACATAGCCATTCTTCCCTTGGCAATATAAAGGGGGGTGAATATCTCCAGTAGAAAAGAAAATAGCTTATTTTAGAATATGAGCATATGAGCATGAAGATTTATGTCTAGTTCCTTCCTATATTTTTCATAGTACTGGGAAGTTGGAATTAGGATGTTGGCTTCAAGAAAGGCACTTTTTTGAAAGGGAAATATGCTTTGTTGTGCTGTTTGTATATATGCAATCCATAATTATGTTTGCAGTTGCTAAAGTCATTCAAGTAGCTTTCTTTCTGTTGAATGACCTTTGATTTATCCTCACCCATTGCCTCTAGGTGGGAAGTTTGGATGTCTGCAAGCCATCAGAAATTCTTTCTCAATGAAATAAGTGGTAAAGGTATCAGAGAGGTGACTTTTGCTTTTAACCTTTATTTTTTAAGGAGAGTACATGATTTAATTCTCTAGTGGTCACAGCTATATTTTTATGTCTGCAGTACCAAGTCTCCTAATATAGCCTGTGGGATGGCCACATTAGTTGGAGGAATGACAGCGAGTGTTACAGCCAGTGGTATATATATCTGGGTACTGAGATAGTTTCTGAAATTCTTCAGTTTGTTCCATCTGCTAGTCTTCCAAGTATCCCGAGGGGCCTTTCTTACTTCCTGACTCATACCAGCTTTAGATGGATAGTCCCCTGGCCCTATTGGAAAGTCATGTTCACTTATTATCTCTGTGGGACTTTTTCACATCCTTGACTTCTATTGATGTGCCAGCTGGTTTTTGCTTTCCATACTTGATCTTACTTTTATTTATTTAAAAAAATTTTTTTGGTCTTAATGTCAAATAGCTTCCCTGTCTTATAGCACTGATAAAGTTTTTAAGTAAAGTTTTCATTTTCATTTTGGACATTTCAAAGAAATTTTGGAGGGATGGGATTTTGTGGATAGTCCTTAAGTAGCTATCTTGAAACATATACATTTCAACACATTTACACAGAATTTTTATTTCCTCACACAACCGTATGAGCTGGATTTTTAAAAAAAGATTTTATATTTCTTATGAATAAAACAAGCTTCAGAGAAATTAAGTGACTCTTTCAGAATTTCCTACCTGGTCAATTTTCTTGGTTTGCATGTCTTGTATTCTGCTTCTGCTCAGAAACTTATGTAGAAGGAGAGCAGGTTCGTCTACCTGTGTGATTAACAACAATGCTTAGACTCCTTTACTTGAAACACCAACAACATCACCTTCACTTACACCACATTAAGAAACCACTGGATAAGAGAATCCAGTTCTTAGAATTCAGAGAGAACATTCATTTTCTTTACTGTAACCAATTTAAGAGAATTGATCCAGTTCAAACTGGAGCATGCACCTTCCGATCTGTTGGTATCTGACTTTCATCCACTTGATTCCCCCCAGCTCAGTGCATCCTATTTCTACCATTTGGAGTTTAAAAGGCAAGTGATTTGTATCCATCAGCTCAATAGTGACAACAGGACTAAATCCATCATTTGGTATTACTTGGTCTTCCTGCACAGGCTGCCAAATGCTTTCCAAAGCCACTGAAATTGATGGTGACAATTTTCCACATCCTTCATTTGTAGTTTACTCTGTGACTCTCTTTAACTTCAAACTCTCTAGGGACAAATTCAGTCTGTTTTGTGTTAGATTTTGCAGTTATAACCTATTTCATCCTTTGAAGTTGAATCTTGAAAGAATCTTTTCTTACATCTGTGAAACAACCAAATCACAGATAATAAGACTTTCTTTTCAGGTTCTGTTATATTTTGTTGTTTTCTTTAAACTGACAGGACAGGAAGAATTTATAATAATTTAGTGGAATCAAATGTTTCTTAGTATTTCAGTTTTGACTTTTTCATCTTCCTGTTTTGTTGGGTTTTATCATTTAAATGGCTTGTACTTCCTATAAGTGGCTACATATATAGTCTATCTGTACCAACTGTACTTTGTTGGAATGGATATATTGAAAGGAAATCTAACAATAGGACATCAAGTGGCAGCTTCATGGTTACAAGAAGTTGGTTGGCCACAAAGACAGGAAGCAGAAATGCCCTAGTGACAGACACTAGGGGCACTTTTAGTCATGAAATATTGATGTAGACAGATATTGTCCATGGCACTAATGAGAGATGAAACTTTATTTCAGTAAAAACTTCACAAGGTGGGAGATTCAGGAAGGGAAGAAGAGAGAAGGGGTGAAGGAGCGAAGGGAGGGAGAAGAGAGAGAGAGAAATCAAAGTTATGGACACTAATTAAGAATATTAAACATATATGTATATATATTTTAGTGTGAGAAACCTTCACTTCCCTTATCCAGTAGCACATAGAACTTCTGCACATGTTAAACTGACCTTGAAGATACAAAGCTGAATATGGAAAATCTTTTTAAATTTGCTATTTTTGGTATATAAGGTTTTAGTTACTTTTTAGTTAATTTGTAACTGGGACTTCTAAATTTTAAATTTGTGGAATTTTTCTTTTTCCTTTCCTCCCTTCATGTTCCATTTTTTCAGATTACACAGTGTTTTGATAAAAGATAATAAAGTAGGTAAAATTATACCTGCAAACTGCAGCAAATACAAATCTTAGTATCTATGCTTTTGTAAAGCAAGCATCTTTGATTGAAAAAAGTATAAATTCAAAGTCTTAGGAAGCTATTTCAAGTTCAAGAGTATAATCTGTATCCCATTCCCGACTTCACCCCTGAGGGACTCCAGCAGCAGCTGGGCTTTTCCAGTCATGTCCAGGAAGGTGGAACCAAGGGCAGGGAGCCCTCCAGGTTTGGGAGTTCAGGAATGCCAGTAATTCCTGATGTGTTAATGACCCTAGTGCAGGTCAGGGGACCAATACCAGCCACAGAACAATAATGAGAACAAAACCCATCCAAAAAGAGGACAAATAACAAGTCCCAGACTCACTACCAAACAGACACTCCCAGCAAAAGCAGTATCAGGGAAACATGAAAAAACAACATAGACCCCAACAAACCAAGGGAGCAGTAAGCCACACCTACCTGTAATCAATCCTCTTCAACTCCAAAGGAACCAGTCTGTCAAATAACCGACCAAAACAAAGAATAAATAATAATGAATAAATAAATAAATATTTAAAAAGGGGGGAGGGAAGATCAATAACCCTTTGGATGGTAGTGGTACTACCAGGTATACACACTCAGAGAAAAACAGCAGAGCAAGTTAGACCAAATCAGCCTAACAGAGAGAAATACCAGGACAGTTAAGAAAGCAGATTCTACAACAGAAGACACATCTGCCTATCACCATCTCCAAGTGCAAAGGAACCAGGTCCCTCAAAACAGTCAACAGAAGCAAGGAAGTCAATCATTGCAACAGTATATGCACAAAGGTGGAATTAATCACAACCTGGCAAAGAACTCTAAGTAACATGTCAACCAATACAAGAATCATAGTAGCCCAATACATAGAGCAAGTCTGAAAGCAAAACACTGGAAGGAGAAACGCAAATACTCAAGCAAGCCATATGGGAAAAACTTTATCAGCAAAGGAAAGACAATGTTCAGAAACCAACAGGACAAATTGAAGAAACACACTATCAATCAGACAGAGAATTCAAACTCAATATAACAAAAGTACTCAAAGAATTAAGAGAAAAAATCAATAAGTCAAGAAAAGAACTAGAAAAATGTAAAAAAGAAAGCATCATCAGTAAGAACAGCTTAATTGATGAACTGAAGAATGAGATTGAATGTCTACAAAAGAAACAGAAAGAGGTTCAGGGTGTAAGAGGAGCAACAGAGGAACTCAAAATTGCAGGCAAAAGCCATGAAAAACAAATGAGATGAAATAGAAGAATGTGCCAGTATCCTTGAAGATGAGATAGAGAGGATGAAGAGAGAAAAAGAGAAATACAAAAAAAGAAGACAGAAGAAAAACTCAGAGATCGGATTCCTTAATGAAAGGAAACATAAGAGTAATTGGAATCCCAGAAGGAGAAGTGAGAGACATGGGAACTGAAATTCTATTTAGGAAAATAATGGTGGAGAACTTCCCAAACCTGAAAAAAGGAAAATAGATGTACAGGAAGTCAGAAGGACACCTAACTATATTAACTAAAGAAAAACCACAGCAAGACACACATCGTAAAACTTCCAAGAGTCCAAGATAAGGAAAGAATAATGAAACTGACCAGAGAAAGGAAACAGATAACATACAAAGAAAAACCTATTAGGCTAACTTCAAACTTCTCAGAAGAGGTACTCTAGGCAAGGAGAGACTGGAGCAATATTTTCAAAAAACTACAAGACAAAAAATGCCAGCCAAGAATATTCTACCC
The DNA here is from genome assembly GCA_004024945.1 of Uropsilus gracilis. Classification (NCBI taxonomy): domain Eukaryota; kingdom Metazoa; phylum Chordata; class Mammalia; order Eulipotyphla; family Talpidae; genus Uropsilus; species Uropsilus gracilis. The sequence continues at coordinate 59,267 of PVHY01002835.1, read as the reverse complement.
TGAGAAGCTCTCCTTCCTCTATGAAGGAAAAATAAAAACTTTTTCAGATAAGCAAAGTCCCCAGAAATTTGCTACCACTAAACCTTCACTCCAAGAAATCTTAGGAAGAACCTCAAAATCAAAACCAACAAAAGAATAAAAAGAATAAAATAAGGAAGCAAACGAGAATTTCAAAATGACCATTAAAAAGCCAACATCCGAATCTCAATTATCAGTAGTCACCATAAATGTTAATGGGCTAAAGCCATCATTCAAAAGACACTAAGTGGCAGACTGGATCAAGAAGCATAGCCCAACATTCTGCTGCCCCCAGGAAACACATTTGAACTCTAAAGATAAGCACAGACTGAGAGTAAAGGGATGGAAAACAATCTTTCAAGCAAATGATCCCCAAAAGAAGGCAGAGTTAGCCATTCTTATAACAGATAAAGCAGATTTCAAAATGAAAAAAAAAAGTGGCAAAGGACAATGAGATGGATAAGTTCTTACAATGATACATTCACCCAAAACTGAGAAAAGAAGAAATAGAGGACCTAAACAGGGCTATCACAAACAGCGAAATTAAAGCAGTTATCAGAAATCTCCCTAAAAATAAGAGCTTGAAATGAGACAGTTTCCTAAATAAATTTTTCCAAACACTCAAAAATCAATGTTACTAAAACACTCAAAAACCAATGTTACTAAAACTCTTCCCAAAAAATTGAGAAAGAAGGAAGATTACTGAATACATTCAGTAATTTTTTTCTATCTCTTTAAAGAATATCATTGGAATTTTTTTTGGAATTGCATTGAATCTGTAGTTGCTTTTGATAGGATGACCATTTTGATAATGTTTATTCTTCTAATCCATGAGCAGGGAATAGCTTCCATTTTTTAATGTCTTCTATTTCTTTTAAAAATGTTTATAGTTTTATTTGGATAGATCTTTAATGTCTTTTGCTAGATTTATTCCAAATATTTAATTTCTTTGATACAATGGTAAATAAATTTTTTTTTTTTTTTGGTTTCTTCTTCTGACTGATTTTTTTGTATATAAGAAGGCCACTCGGGCCGGGCACAGTGGCTAGTGCTTGTAAGCTTCAGCCTATGAAGCGGGCGGGGCTAGGGATCACAGTTCTAGTCCCGCCTGGGGCCCGTAGTGAGACCTAGTTCCACAAAATAGCTGGGCGTGGTGGCGCGCGCCTGTAATCCCAGCTTCCTGGGAAGCTGAGGCTGGGGATTGCTTGAGTCTGTGGTACCCCGGGCAACAAGAGCCTGCGGCTCCACGGGCAAAAATAGCAAGACCTAGTCTCAAAAAAACAAAAACAAAACAAACAAGAAGGCCACTTGTTTTTGTGTGTTGATTTTGTATCCAGCTACCTTACTGAATTGGTTTATTATTTCAGTTAGCTTTTCTGAGGATTTTTTTTGGGGGTTATAAAGTATCATAACATCTACATATAATGATAGCTTTATTCTTCTTTCCCCAATTATATTCCTTTTATGTCTTTCTCTTGCCTTATTGTACAATCAAATCATTTTGACAAAGGGGTAAAAAACATACATTGGAACAATGATAGCCTCTTCAGTAAATGGTGCTGGGAAAACTGGGCCACTACATGCAAAAATAAAAAAGATAAATAAACCAAGACAACTTGCTCACATCATGTACAAAAACCAAGTCAAAATATATAAAGACTTGGATGTAAAAACTGAAGTTTTAAAATTCATAGAGGAAAATTTGGGGAAAAACACTTTAAGACTTACACTACAGAAACCCCTTCCAGGACATATCTCTAGATGCTAAAAAAAAAAAAAAAAAAAAAAAAATGAAGGAAAACTTAAACAACTGGGACTACATCAAATTAAAAAGCTTCTGTATAGCCAAAGAGACAATAAACAAAAAGAAGTAAACCCAACAGAATGAATCCACAAAGAATCCATACAACTCAACAACAACAACAAAAAAGACAAAAAGTTCACTCAAAAAATGGGAAGAACTAAAAAAGACACTTCTCCAAAGAGGAAATACAAATAGCCAATATGTATATGAAGAAAATGCTCACTATCACTAATAATCAGGGAAATGCAAATCAAAACCACACTGAGATACTATCTTGCACCAGTAAGAATGGCCCATATCAAAAACAAAACAAAACAAAACAAAAACAGACAGCACTTGTTGGAGCAGATGTGGAGAGAAAACAACACTCTTATATTGCTGGTGGAATTGCAAACTGGATCAGTAACTATGGAAGACTGTGTGGAGGACACTCAAACTATTGAAATTGGAGCTACCATTTGACCCAGCAATCCCACTACTGGGAATCTACCCAAAGGATACAAAAACACTAATTCAAAAGGACACCTATACTTGGATGTGTATCACAGCACAATTTATAATAGCCAGGATATGGAAAAAACCCAATGGCCCAAAACTGACAAATGTTTGAAAAAGAAGTGGTATATTTATGCAATGAAATATTACTCTGCAATCAAAACCAACAAATACGAGGCATTTGTGATGACATGAATGTACCTGGGGGAATCATATTAGCAGAAATAAGTCAAAAAGAAAAAGACAGAAACCATATGATCTCACCTATAGGTAGAGTATTGGAATAGAAAACAAAAGGCCAAGACAAATTCAAATTAAGCAGACAGTAGAGTTGGGGCAGGAAGGGAGGGTTGGGGAGAAGAAAGAGAGAAATCAGGGAAGGGAGGAGCACAAGAAGATTGAGATGAAGGTTCATGGGTGATAGGGTGGGGGAGAACCCTGGAGAATGCAGTGATGTAATATAAATGTAATATTTATGTTATGATAATAATTTATAATGATATATACTATAATGATGTTATATATGTAAAATACTATACATATAATGATGTAATATATACACAGATGTGTATTCATAAATACATAAACAGATGATTAATTAAAAAAATAAATAAAATCTGTATCCCAATGGTGAGAAATTGCTTTTCTAAAGGGAATATCTGGTACATTATGCATAAATAGATCAAAGCTTACAAACTAGTATCTCATAATTGTTTTAATTTGAAAGTGTATATTTTACACTAAAGTATATTTTAGGGAAAAATGATATAAACATATGAAAAAAATGTGGGCAATAAAGGAATTATTTTCTAGAGAATAGATCTCCCATAAGTAAACATGTTGATTATGCTTGCCATTTATTAAAATAAAAATAACATTTAAAAATATACTGATTCACAAGTTATACATATACTCTGATACCCACACTTTTCTAGCTACTCTCCTTCCTGTATCCAGTTCCTACTCATGAGTTCTTTTGTGGGCACAAAACATCCTGTAGAGGGATGATTGAGGAGTTTTCAGCTTAGAAATGCCCTTGTATCTGCAACTATTGCTACTTCACCTTGATTCTGGAAAGACTTTCTTTTGAGTTTCATAAGTATACATTCTTTGGAGAATGACTTTGAAGATACACAAAATATTTTGTTATTCTACATCAATTATGTGGCACAAATAAATCACTGGAGTAATATAGAAGCTGTTTTTCTCATTAATTGCTAACCCTAAATTCCTTCCTTATATTTTTTCTTGCTGTTTTATTTTATTGTTTTAGTTGTACGTCAAGGTTTTTTTCCCATCAATATTTTTCTTTCCTCTGTAAGTGTTATAACTTGAGGTAGTTTATTTTATTATGGTTTCTTCTGCAGTCACATTCACTTTGGATTTCTGTAAATTAAATGATCTCTGAAACTTTCTGTGGATGGAGAAACAATTTAAGTTTAAACATTTCTAGACTCCAGAATTGAAACTGTGAGGAGGTAATGAAATGGGCTTTCCACACATAAAGAAGGTAGAATGTCTTTAATACAGATTTACAAAGATCACGCTTCAAATCAGTTACCAAAATCTTCATAGCTATTCATGCTGGGATCCTGGACAGAATCTTTCAATAACTCCAGATACCGGTGGAATAAAAGTGAAGCTTCTTGTCATGGAGCACAAAAGCATGTCACCTCCTTTGAGAATATGTTTAATAGATAGCAGGCTGTTACATATTTCCATGTATCTTCATATGCCATTCCTTATTGGGAATGGTATTAAGTTCCCATATTTTCCAACTAAACTCATCTACATCGTCCAATCAATATGACCTTAGAAAACTTTGTAAACATTGTCTGGCTATAAGTGATCTGAGTAGTCTCTTTTTTATCATGCCCACTTATACAAATAGCTTATTTACAATTTGTTTATTGCATGTTCTATTTCCATTTCTCCTTTGTGTTCCTGGGAATTAATCTCAATGTACACAGAGTACATATACTTAAATGTTTGTTGTAATTAAAAAAAAAAGAAACATGCTACAACTATCACAAATAGAAAAATGATAGTATAATAAGAAAAATTAAAAAGAAGAAACCTTTCAATATTACTGTAGAGAAATAATCTATCATACCTACTATGAGTTCACTTCAATATACAGGAGCTTTGATTACTTATCTGTTCAATGGAATTTCTTTGGTCTTCTTTGCTTTCTGGATAAAATTCAAATGTCTCTTGCATGCATAGGAAATCTGAATCCTACCCTGTAATTCCCCTGTCCCTTTTTTTGTAATTAAGAGCTTTGCCATTTTCTAGGCATACGATTTTGAGGCAATGCTTTTCTAGATACCTCAACTTTTTTTTGACCTTTACAATGGGAATAAATGATATGTAGTTCATATTACTAATGTAGCAATATATAAATGATGTCACCCAGAGCCCTTGTTTAAAATATTGACTAACATTAAAATTCAGATCTATAATTTGGATGGTGGTTGGGCCTATACAAACTAACATCTCTACAATGACCAGCTCCACAGGTAAGAGGGTGGTTCTGGCCAGTGTCAGCACCTTTTCCCTGCTGCTTTAGGGACAGACAGCAGCTGGGGCCTCTGTAAGCCAATATCTCCACTGCAACTGGCTCCCTATTTGAGAGGGTGACTGGCTTCACCCAGCAAGCTCAGGGTGCTGGCACTGCTTTGGCATTGGTAAGAATAAAGAAGCTAAGGGCAGCCCCAACACAAAACTGAGAATACACCCCAACCAAAAAGGGGATAGACAAAGAAAAACTGAGATCTACTACCAGTCAAGGCCACTCAAAGGGTAGTACTTTCAGGGAAAACAGCAAAAAACAGATTAGACCAAACAGCTTAAGGAGGGAAATACAGAATATCAACATGGGAAAGCCACATTTGCCCATTAGACTGTCTGGTTGAAAAAAGATGGGGACCTTCTCAACAGTCAAACAGATGCAAGGAAAGTAACCACTATAACTGCATGGGCACAAGACAAGGTTAATCACAACCTGGAAAAGGATTCTAATAACCATGTTAACCAACACAAGTGCCACAGTAGCCCAATGGATAGAGTAAGTCCAAAGAAAAACAACAGGAAGGAATAAAAATGCAAATGTTCAAGCAAGTCCCTCAGGAACCAATACACCACTGAAAGAAAGACAAGCTCCAGAAAGCAATAACAATGACTTAGAAGAAATGTCATATTTGCCAGATAAGGAATTCAAATGCAGGATGACAAAAGCATTTAAAGAGTTAAAAAATAACTTCAACTCAGTATGACAAAAATGCAGAGTTGAGTCAAGATATAGAAAAATAGAAAAAAAAATGAATTATCAAGGTTAACATAATTGATAAACAGAAGAATGAGATGTAATCCCTAACAAAGATGAAGAAAGAGATCCAGGATTTAAAAAGAGCACTAGAGGAACTAAAAAATGCAGGAAAATGCTATGAAAATAGCATTAGATTAGATGAAATAGAAGAATGAGTCAGTAATCTTGAAGACACTGAAATAAAAAAGACCAACTAAGAAAAAGATAGAGAAATACAAAGGAAGAAGAAAGAAGGCAAACCCAGAGATCTATCAGATTCCTTAAAGAAAGGAAATATATCAGTAATTGGAATCTCATAAGGAGAAGAGAGTCAAGGGGGCTCTCTATTTAAAGACTATTTAAAGAAATAATGGAGAACTTCTCAAACCATAAGAAGGAAATGAAAATAGATAAACATGAAGCCAAGAGAACACCAAACTACTTCAATGAAATCAAAAGCACTGCAAGATATACAGTTGTGAAACTTCCAAGAGTCTAAGATAAGGAAACAATATCGAAACTGACTAGGGAAAGGAAACAGATAACATACAAAGGAAAACATATTAGACTGTCTTCAGACTTCTCTGAACACACACTTCAGGCAAGGAGAGACTGAAGCATATTCAAAAACCTCCAAGATAAAAAATCTCAGACAAAAATACTCTACCCTGCAAATATCTTCTTCCTTTATGTAGGAAAAATAAGCCTTTATTGACCAGCAAAGTCTTTAGAAATTCATTAACACTAAAACTCCACTCCAAAAAATCATGTAAAAGGCCTTACGATCAAACAGAAAATCAACAGAAGAATAAACAGGAAAAACAAAACAAGGAAGTAAATATAATCTCATAATGCCAACTTCTGACTCCCAAGTATCAATAAGCACTCTTAATGTTAATGATCTAAACTCATAGATTAGAAGATACAGAGGAGCAAGACTGGATCAAATAGCAGAAATCAACATTCTACTGCCTCCAGGAAACACATTTGTACTTTAAAGACAAGCACATATTAAAGTAAAGGGATGGAAACCAATCCTACAACCAAATGGCCCCCCAAAAGAAGTCGAGGGTAGCCATTCTTTAACAAGAAAGCAAATTTCAAGCTAAAAAAAGTAGCAAAGGACAAGGAAGGTCACTATTTAATGATAAAGGGGTTAATTCACCAAAAAGACCTAACAATTGTTAACATATATTCACCAAACAAAGGAGCACCAAAATTTGTAAGACAACTACTAGCAGTACTGAAAGCAGATATTGGTGAAAGTACATATGTCGTAGGCAATTTTAACATTCCACTCTCACCAAATGTCAGACAAAAGAGAAATACACACGAGCATATACTCTCTAAAAGAAGGGCCAGTCCACATGGACTTAATTGATATCTATAAGAAACTGCAGCTCCAGGGAAAAGAATGTACTTTTTCTTAAAATGTGCATGGATCATTCTCCAAAATCAGCCATATAATAGGTCATAAGACAAGCATGAATAAATGCATAAGCATTAAAATAGTATCAACTTTTCCTCTGACTATAAAGGTATCAAACTAGAAATTAACAATGATAAGAAAGCATTGAGAGTGTCTAATGCATGGAGACTGACAACATGCTACTGAACAACCACTGTGTAAATGAGAAAATCAAAGAAGAAATTAAAACTTATACTGAAACAAATGATAAAGATGACACAATAATCCATAATGTGTAGGATTTAGCAAAAGCAGGATTAAGCAGTAGTAAGAGGAATAGCAATACAAGCTCATATCTAAAAGCAAGAAGCTATCTAAAGGAATTATCTAATCTCACAACTCGAGGAACTAGAAAAAAAGCAACAAAAATATCCAAAACCCAGGAGAAACCATAAATACTAAAAATCAAAGGAGAAATAAGTGAAATAAATGACAATCTAGATGATCAACAAAATTAAAAGCTGGTTCTTTGAAAAAAATAAATAAAATTAATAGCAAAGCTCTCAAAGAAAGGAAAGGAGAAAACTCAAATAAACTGGACACAAACAAAAGAGGAGAAATTACAACGGACACAGGAGAAATCCAAAAGATCACACAGAAATCCAAAAGAGACTACTATGATCATCTATATGCAAACAGATGGACAAATTCTTAGAACTATAAGTAACCCAAAGTTAAACGAAGAAATAGAGGAGTTAACAGGTCAATCATAAGCAGCAAAATTGAAGCAGTTATCAAAAATCTCCCTAAAAACAAGAGTCCAGGACTAGAAGTTTTCACAAGCGAATTCTACCAAGTATTCAAAGATGAATTAATATCTATACTAGTAAATATAGGTTTTTTTGAAAAATATTCCAAAAAATTGAGAAAGAAGGAAAACTGCCAAATATGTTCTATGATACAAATATAACAGTAATACCAGAACCAAAGATAGCACACATACAAAAAAGCATACCAAAAACTATAGACCAATCTCCCTAATGAACACATAGCAAAAATTGTAAACAAAATTTTGGCAAACCAAATCCAACAAAGCATAAAAAGAGTTATTCATCATGACCAAGTGGAATTTATCCCAGAGGCACAGGGAAGGTTCACCAACTGAAAATCAATTAACAGGCTGCATCACATCAACAAAAAATGTTCATAACAAGAGATGTGGAAAAAATATTTGATAAAGTTCAACATTCATTCATGATTAAAGCCCTTAGAATTGGGATAAATGGGACATATCTCAACATAATAAAAGTCATATATGACAAACCCATAGCAAACATCATCCTTAATGGCAAAAACTGAAACCATTTCAAATAAAATCTGGAAACAGGAAAAGATGCCCAGTCTCACCATTACTTTTGAACATAGTACTAGAAGTTCTAGCCAGGGTAATAGGGAAAAGCATAAAAGGGATACAAATAGGGAAAGAAGAAATGAAATTATCATTATATACAGATGATAAAATATTCTTTGGAGAGACTCCAAAAAAATCCACAGAAAAACTACTTGAAACAATAAACCAGTTCAGTAAGGTACCCTAATATAAAATCAACAGACAGAAAGCAGTAGCCTTTCTATATGCAAAATATCAGCCAGAAGAAATAATTAAAAAATGCCACTCCATTTGCCTTTACATCAATAAAAATTAAATACTTGGGAATAAACCTAACAAAACACGTGAAAGACCTATACAACAAAAACTATAAAATTGTTAAAAGAGATAAATGAAGACATAAAGAAATGGATAGACATCCCCTGCTCATGGACTGGAAGAATTAACATTATCAAAATGCTCATCTACTAAAAACAATCTACAGATTCACTGCAATTCCAGTAACATATCAATGACATTCTTTAAAGAAATACAACGGTTACTGAAATTCACATGGAACAATAAAAGACCATGAATAGCCAAAGCATTCTTGAGCAAAAGAAGAGAGAATGGAGGAATAACTTTCCAGACTTCAAATTATATTACAAATTCACAATAATTAAAATAGCATGCTACTGGAACAAAAACACACAGACTAATGGAATAGATTTGAATGCCCAGAAATAAAACCACACATGAGTAGTCAACTTATTTTTGACAAGGGGCCATCAACATACATTGGAACTAGGACTGTCTCTTTTATAAACGGTTTGAGAAATCTGTACTGCTATATTGCAAAAAAAAAAAAAATGAATCTAGACGACTCCCTCACACTAAGTACAAAAACCAACTCAGAATGGATATAAAACTAAGATATAGGACCTGAAACCATAAAATACATTGAGGAAAATATGGGGAAATCATTCTGAAACTTGCATCTCAACAATGTCTTAAAAAGTGAAGGAAAGCATTAAGAGCTGGGACTATATTAAACTAAAATGATTCTGTATAGCAAGAGACAATAACCAAAACAAAGAACCACCCAACCAATTGGGAAAAACTTTATATTCTTCATACAAGTGCTAATGATCTCATACCAAAGATCTACAAAGAACTCACACAACTTAATAAAAATAAGGTAAAAAGCTCAATCAAAAAATGGGGAGAAGAGCTAAAAAGATAATTCTCCAAAGAAGAAATACAAATGACCAATAGGCATGTGAAAAGATGGTCATCACTAATAATCAGGGAAATGCAGATCAAAACCAAACTGAGATACCATCTTGCACCAATAACAATGACCCATATCAAAAAACGGGCAACAATAAGTGCTGGTGCAGATGCGGAGAGAAAGGAACACTCTTACGCTGCCTGTGGGAATGGAAACTTGTCCAGCCACTATGGATGTTTGTGTGGAGAACCCTCAAACTACTGAAAATAGAACTACCAATCTGAAAATTTGATTCCAGCAATTTCACTTCTGGGGATCAACAAAAGGAGACCAAATTTCTAATACAAAAGTACACTTGCACTTGGATGTCTATTGCAGCACTATTTACAATAGCCAGGAATTGGAAACAACCCAAATGCCCCCCAAACAGATGAATAGATGAAAAAGTTGGGGTATATTTACACAAGGGAATATTCATCAACCCAAAATGACAAATATGAAGCATTTGTGATCACATTGATGGACCTTGAAGGAATCATATTAGTGGAAATAAGTTGAAAAGAAAAAAAGACAGAAAATAGATGGTCTCACTTATAGAGGGGATATAGGGAAAACAAACAAAATACCAAGAGAAAAAGTCAAAATAAGGTAACAACCAAACTAAAGCATGCAGCTAGGAAGGGGAAGGAGAGACAGAAATCAGGGAAGGAACAAGGGCAAAATATCAAAATAACAGTTCAAAGGTGATATGGTGGTGGGAAAAATCAGGGAAATGCAATGATGTAAAATATATATATATATATATATATATCTATATATTAAAATTTTTGAGGGAAATTTGCTCAAAAAAAGTTACATTATGACTTCCAAATGTCTTATTTCATCAAAACTCATTTATAAGCAGGTCTGGTACATATCCATGAATTTACAGCCTTTTGTTTTTCTTATTCCTACTTCCTGTTCAAATGATAATTAGCATTCAAGTTTAGGTTTCTAGAAGTAACTTAGAATCTACCTATTTTAAAGTATTCTTTGGCAACCTCCAGCGGATACAATCTTTCTATTTATTGCTATAGAAATTATTTTTACACTGCACAAGAATGCTATTTGAATTCATTTATGTGGTTATCTAAAAGATATATATTGAGAACTTGCTGTGTGTAAGTCATTGTGTTAGATAGTGGAGAACGGTGGTAAAAATAAAATACCATCATTGTTACCAAGGAAATATGGGTGTAATGCTTTATAGAGTGAGATCTGGTGCCAGATTGTTCATTTTTGCATCCAGATTCTCCAGTTCTTAAAGTTGCTAAATGTGAAGAAGTTGGGAGGAGCCAGGAAAAGTAGAATTTCATTAAAGTGATTTAAATAAATGAGGGATTTGATCAGACTTGGAGTTAGCTTAAGAATTCTAATATCAACTTGATTGAGATGCTATGATTTTGTCCCTTAATGTTAAATACTTCTAGATTGTTGCTAGTTATAGGCCCTAGTGTGGTGCCTTTTTATGGTATCACTTCAATAACTATTTTTGAATTAGACTTATGTAGATATTGAACTTCTATAAATATTGCATTGATTTTAATACAGTATATTTTCTTTGAAATTACTTGAATTATATTAGTAAGTTTTCTTGTACTATACACAAATATAATTAGCCTAGATAATATGTCTACATATCCAAGGCAAAGGAATGATTGTAGATTAAAGCCTTTGGTGAAATTTGGACTAAATTCTGTTTCAGCACAGAAAATAACCAACCAATCAAACAGAAAGCACAACTTAAATGAAAATTTGCCGGAAGTATCTAGAAGTTTGCTTTTATTGTTCATTTAAAACTGCTTATGTAGATGCAAATTTGACTGATTATAAAATGTGTCTAAATCAGTTTTTAAGTCCTCTCATCTAGGAAATTATTTCAAATCAGTTATTCCCATGCTAACATTTTAGCATTAGTCTTATGATTTTCCAACTAAGAGATGCATGAAAATGCAGAGTAATTTAAGTCCTTACTGTAGTATTTATAATGTAGAAATAAATTAAATATTACTAGAAATGTAATGAAATATTAAAGCTGTGACCTGAAATAAAATAATTCAGAAGTACTAAACTTAAATTAGCATTGCAATATTGTCTTAACATTCCTTGAATATTCCATGTAGCCAAAACACATTAGCATTAGAAATTGTAACCATAATATTTAATAAGAATACTTTTGTGTTTGCAATTTCATCTGCAAAATTGTAATATTACAGTCTGTTTCTTTTCATTCTAATTCATTTTCCAGAGAGAGAAGGTAAGATAATTACAATAGTGGCAGAAAAGGAAACACTCATTAAATTAAGTAACTTTTAAGGATTTATTAGCATTTAAAGTAACCCATAATTGCATTTATTTTTTGCCTAGTATTACTTAAAATTTTCCTTATGTATTCATATCTAGTCTAGGTACTATAGATAATGGCTTCATAGATATATTTCATACCTGGACATTTAAAACAGTAGGTTGCCATTCTGATGGAGCACTTGCTGATTGCCTGAAGAAATACGAAATAGATTGTGTGCAACACCATGCCATCTTGAGTTTGCTGAACTAAGTTATTCCATTCTGAGCTATAGCTCAAGGTAGTGAAAGTGAAATATGATCACTACTGTTTCTGTAGAGAAGTATTATAGAGGTTACAATCATCACTATTGATGTCATTTTCAATTATCTGTGAACATTTATTGGTAAAACTCAATATTAGTGTTCTATAGGTTGGCATTCAAAATTCTGTATAATTTGGCTTGACCTTTATCTTCAATTTATTGTGCTCCCTTACTGGAAAACTTCACTCCTAAGCATATTTACCTATGCCTCTTTCCTAAATGTCACATATTTGCTTATTGTTATATACTTATAGAAATGTGGGTATCCGTCTAGCTCTACCTTATCTATAGGAAGTGATTTTTACCCTCTTTCAAAATTCAATTTAATTCTAATTGTTCTATGACATGTCTTCTCTAAATTTCTCTCTGGAAATATTCTAAAATTACTGACACCTTTTTCTCTTTACTTTTAGATATCATTTTTTCCTTTAGTGAAGTCATAGAAATTCTACCAGATGGGATGTAAAGTCTTTCAAAGCAAAAGTTATCTTTTTTTTTTTTTTTTTTTTTTTGCAAAAAGCCCACCTTATAACAATTACCCTATCATCTTGGCCCAATTTCTTGAGGATTACAATCTTCTAAGAGTCCTGATGTAAGAAATACCACTCCTAGATATATAGCCATAACAAAGAAAACAAACAAAAACAATGAATTCAGCATGATATAGGTACTTCTACATTCATGATAGCCCTATTTACAATAGCTAATTTATGAAAACAGTCAAAGTGCCCAAGGACAGAGGAGTAGATGAAAACATATGTGAGATAGATGCACAATAGAATACTACTCAGCTATAAAAAGTGATCAATTTTTGTTATTTGTGACAAACTGGATGACAGTGGAGGGGATAATGCTAAACACAGTAAGGCAAAAGGAGAACGACAGATACTTCATTATGTCACAATAATGCACATATACAAATAATGTATGGGGAATATAGAGAAACAAAACAAATGGACAAAGCCAAACAAATAATAAGGTGTTGACATCTGACTGGAAAAATGAGGCAACCAAAAGGAGTGAGTAGTGAGGTGAGAGAGAAGGGGAGGGGGAGAGGCCCTCCTGGTATATTGTGGAGGATTATTGGGGCACTGGTGGTGGACATGGTAGAAAATGTACATTTTAGAGGTTTAGAACTGTAACACTTCCAAAGCAGATACAATGATGTAAAGTAACTCTACCTCAATAAACATAATTAAAAATTATACGAAATACATATGAAACATATTAATATAAATATGAATTTTCATATCAGTAATATGCATTCTCAAAAAATAAAATTCCAATCTTGACTAGAATTCCTCCAGATATACAAAACAATATTTCTTATGGATGCTTAATATATTAGTTTGCTTTCCTCAGTAAGACTGCTGCAAAAATCTCCAAATCTATCTACTAAACAGAGCTGTATTTCTCCTTAATGGCATTTGTAGATATAAATGTCTGTCTTGATCATGGACTGGTATGGCTCTTGTGTCTTCATTCTGAAATACAATCTAAAGAATCGAATTCTAATATTGACTTGCCTATGTCATAACAGAAAAAAAGGCAATAGAAGTATGCAGTGGCTTGCAGAACCTATGTTTAAAATGGACAAATGTTTCTTGAATTCATATTTAATTGATCAACACAATTCAAGTGACAGGGATTGATAATAAGGCAGGATAGATAATATGCTATTCACAGAGAGATAATGGAAGTTCTTGGTAATCTGTGGGGATATCTAGTGCTTTCACTGGGAAAGACGAAGTTGCATAGTATACCTCATGCTGATTTCACAGTGTTGTTTGTAATCACTGCTCCTTTAAAGACTCCCCCAAGACTCCTCAATTTTCCCCTAGGTTGATAGTCCCACTAGCTATCTTCCTTTTTTGACTTTACTCCTGTCTGATAATGTTCCCTGCATTTGCACTGACTCTGCAGCATCACTCATTTGTACAATAAACACTTTGTCAGAGACTATTATTTAAGCACCTGCAATATTATATATGTATCAAATTATTTTTAATGACATTTCTCTTTAAAATATTATTTATTATATTATTTATTTTGTTTTACATCATTATCTACCCAAGGGTTTTCTCACCACCTAATCACACGTAAACCATCATCTTAGTCTTTTCTGCCCCTCCCAACACCGATCCCCCGTCTCTCATGCTCTAATGCTTCAGTTTTGCTAAAAATTAGTTTTAAATTTTTCTTGTTTGTTAGATTGTTTTCCCTTTGTCCCTCACATATAATGATGCATGTCATTTTATTCTGTATCCAATTGCTATAAGATTCAGGTACCCATCTTTATTGTATAGAACTATGCTAAAGCACCTGCTTTGGGCAAGGCTTACCTCTGAAAGTGTTAATATGAAAATCATGAGATTCTGTTTGAACCAAAAAGAAAAAAACTTAACTCCACCGTGGTTCTGGGAAGGTTTTTTTCTGTGAATATAGTTGAGGGAAAGATTAGTTAGGACATAGATATTTACACTTGATAGTGCTTTAAGAAAGTTTTCCAGTATAAGCAAGAAGTTCCTATTGGAATATATTCACAAACTCACAGTTCAGAAGGAAAAACTTTAAGAATTAATTCTCTGCTAGAATTTAAATTAGACGTTTGTTTTGCCCAGATTTTCAATAAGCCTTGTATCATTTTAAAATTTAATAACTTAGGTTATAGGTGTAATAGAAATAATTATTTGTACTGTTAATAGTAAGACAAAGTGGTTATTGGCACAAAGCTATTATGATTTAGCCTTGTGAGTTATAGATTTTCATTTATTTTCTGTAGTTATTTTTTCCTTAGCAGTAGAGTCTATACATTAAAACATGTAATGTTATATAAGATGATATGTAGGCATATACTTTTATATAGTATCAGTTGGTATTTATCAAATTTCATTTACTGATGTACAACTGTCCTTTAACTGATATATAATTCCCACCACATTAGTACTGGCAGCTCAAAGAGTACTGGCAGCCAAGACCCAAATCCAGGACCCCAAAAAGGGGGTCAGCATTGGTACTTCACAGAGGTACCTGCCACTCACCCACAGTCTTCACGCCCTATGTATCATTTTCAGAGTATTGGCATTTGCATCTACCATCCCCCATTTGTCAGATATAAAGTAGCAGAGGTAAGAGTGGCAAGCAGCAATCAAAACTAAAGCAATAGCACCAACCACTGGGGGGAAAAGGAGAGACCTTTGATTACTAAACTGTTGGCTTGGAATTTACACAACAGAATAAAAGGTAAAAAATAATGGTGTTACAGATGTCTCAGCAGAAACTCTACAGGACAATAAAGAGTGCACCAGCATATTCACAATACTTAAAGATAAAAACTATAAACCAAGAATACTATAATTAGCAAAACTTTTCTTCACATAGAAGGACAAAGAAAGGCTTTCTCAAACAGAAATTGAAAGAATTCACCAATGCTTGGCCTTCAGATTCTTTTTTGTTTTGTTTTACAAATGTTGATGTGCAAAACAATGCTGCACAATTGAATTTTATAATGCAACATTATATTAAATAAATAAAAAATTAAAAAATTGTATAACAGAAACAAAAAAAAGTATCATAATTGAGAATAAAAGAGGAATGTTGAAAGAAGCTCTTCTATCTAAAAAATAGTAAACATGAATTTGAACAAAGTGATAAATAGAAACAAATTTGAACAAAGTGATAAATAGCAACTGTATTTAGAATAGGGTATTAGGCACTATATTATGGCATTTTTAAAGTTAATGGGGAAAACATTAAAATAATTAAGCTACCTTAATTTGCAAATTAATTCACTGTCAAGAAAAAAAGGTAATTTGTGTCAAGGAAAAATCAAAAATCATTAATGAAGAGACTGGGAATGAAAGAACCTACATAGACAAATGAAGGTAAAATGACAGCAACAGAAAAGGAATTATTTGAGCTGTGAGCCATTCTATACAAATCCATTGCAACCACGAAACAAAAATTTGAGGGGAACTGAGAAACACATCATAGAAACTCACTTGAATAAAGTGTTAGATAAAAATACAAGGAAAAGGAAACAATGGATATATAGAGCAAACAGTAAATAAAAGATAAAATGGCAGTAATAGATTTTATATATGAATTATTACCTTACATGTCAATGGGCTGAACATACTAATCAAAGGCACAGCGCAACTACATGAATTCAAAAACAAAACCCATGTTCTCCCCCAAAGTCTCAGTTCAGCTCTAATGACAAATATAGATGAAATATGAAAAGGGTAGGAAACATGCACACTTCACTTGAATTACATTTATGGTAACTAAACTAAGAAAACACACATAATTTATGTAACTAAATAATATTTTTATTTTAATAATGCTAATGATAGTGACAATTAAAGTGGAGTTTATATGTTCTTTTATAGAATACACATAAGGAATTTCTACAAGCTTGCTTCATTTACTTGTAATAGAAACAGTATAATAGAATTTATAAATATCTGATTAACTACGAAGTGTCATTTTATGGGTAATTTACCTCCAGCTATTTTTCCTGATATTTGTATTTCAAACAACATCTACAAGGGGGGAAAGATGATTTTTTTTGTCACTTTAGTCATCCATGAAGGATGATGAATGGATGCATTTTGCTAAATAATGAGTATTCTCAGATGCAGCAATAGTAAATGACAAACAAGTGGTAGTATATGCACTTCAGAAAATTCTCACGAAGGAAATACATATAGGTGATGGTATAGATTGTGCTGAATATTTATTTAAATATTCTTGGGGGACACCATCCTTTTAAGTCTGCCAAGTTGCAAAGACCCAGCCATATCCCTCAGCAGTGGGTAAGATGTACATGGTTAGATTGATATACTTCTGTGATAATACTACCCTATAATGGATAGCATGTTGAATTTAGAGTTTCTAAGCACAAATATAACTCATATATGTAAAAAATTCTCCTAAAGAAGAATAGGGACTAAATCTCTGGAATAATTTCTTCCAAGCATCAGAAAGTTCCATTAGCTTTCTTTGCTGGAAATTGGAGTGTTGAGCTTCTAATGGAGGGTCAGGGTTCTGATGGTTAACAAATCTGATGAGGTCACATTGTAATCTGCAAAAATTTCTGTAAGGTGTTTAGAAATGAAGACAGTATTTCAGATTACCTGAAAAAATATTTGGAAGTTTTTTCCATGCATGTTTTTTGTTTCTCATCATATTGATAGATTTATCTGCACTAAGCAAATTTTTTGTGCCAATGTGGTGGTGGATAGCAGCTAGAGCAGATTGATGATTTGAAGTTCAATTACATGTCTGGCATTCAGTTGACTTGACAACAAATACAGCAAACGGCTTACATGAATGAAATTGTATATGCTTTCTGTAAATAGTGAAAGGACTGAATAAGTTCTCTGTTCAATAAACTTTTAATTTTGACTATGTCAGTTTAAAATATCTAAAGTGACATTGTTTATACATACTATAATTCTTGGTAGTTTCTCTTATTTTGGGGATGATAAAAGAACACAATGGCTAAATATTTTCAATTTAAAATAAAGAAACCCTTATTTAATGTAGACTTAAGCTTTAATCATTTTAAAAGATTGAGATATAATAAGATATAGTAAGATAGGTATCATAGTTAAGAGCTATCAAGCTTTTAAGGGGCTATCAAGCTTTTTAAATATGATTAATCCAAATTGCAACATCCTACAAGTGAAAAATACACATCAATATCAGAGATTACGAAAGTGTTGTGACTGAGAAGATACTCGGATTTGCTTCAGTTCTGAGGAAATGGTGCAGAGTAAAGAATTCTTTCCAATCCCACCATATTTGAATCACCATGGCTATTCATATCCATAGAACATCATTCTCTAATTATTTGAGACCAGAACTTAACTCATGAATATATAGGTGAACATTTTTAGATTTAATTTTTATTATTTTTTATTGAGATAGCATTTGTTTACAATACATTTGATTCAACTATATAGAATCTCACCTCTTCTGTTGTCCATTACCACAACACATTGTAGTGTTTTTGTATAGCTATCCTACACAGTGATTTTTCTCAAGGGTGCAACCCATATGTAAATGAAGGGGAGATATTTTCCTTTGTAACTTGATCAGGAGTCAGTTATCATTTTAGGGATACTTCACACTTCTGGCAACTATGTTTCTTCTGAATTTTTTTTAGTCACAAACATATCTGTAGTTATCACTTGTAGGATTAGCATCTAATTCTCCTCATGATGTCTACTGGTGTGCTTGTGTTGATATATTATGTTTTGAAGTATGTTATTAGAAACTATTTTTGCTTTGTCTTTATTTTATAAAGAAGGCATTGCATTAATTTATTTGAAACTACTTATAGTTAGATTTTACCTTCAACTAATTTCATTTAAGAATAGTAAGTGGTTATAAAAAATATTTGCTATAAAAGAAAGCATGTTTGATAAGCTTGACACTCAAAATTCATGTCTAGAAAAAATTGTAGTCAATCTTTTTTAGTATTAAACAATTTTGCATTCTTTCTGATGACATGTAAGAGTTTTACTAAACCAATACATGCTTTTTTAGGTGTTTTCGATACTTTAAATGGGAATAAATGTTCTGTCTCACCCACTAGATTTTACATTCTTCAGGGAAAGAAAATGCTATCTCAACTCCTTTTGTATCTTTTCACAGCAGGCATTTAATAAGTGGTGTTGACAACTTGCCTCAACTCTAAAGAGAAACAGGGAAATTCAGAGACTGGAGTCAGAAGTTTAAGGTAAATTGGAAGAAGAGTACCTGAAAAATGTTAGTTCACCAGAAGAAAACCAGCAAAGGTAAAGGAAATAGAAATAGAGAATGGCTTTAGGATAAGTCTGGGGAATGTGATGTTGACACAACTGGAAAATTCAGCTGTTAAAGATATGTGCAGGTGTGTCTCATATTGGAAAACCCCAAGACAAGCATTGAACGCTTAAAACACAAACACACTGATAATTTCAAGGGAGGTGGGAATGGAACATTAGGAGAATATCAGTCATACAAAGTATTGCACAGAAAGTGTAGATTTTTTTTCAGTAGTTCTAAGTATACACAGTTGAATGAACTTAACTACATTTAAAGTAGTGACCAGTTTATAAAACATTTAAATAGAAAATAGGTAGTGATTTTTACTGGTACACCTGGAAATTAGAAAACCCTTAATTCATTGTTAATGGACACCATCATAAACTTCAGCCTGTTTCATTCTAACTCAAACAGGTACTGAGATAAAAGAGCAAAGGAGCACACTATTGAGTATTTCAGGTGAGAGCAGATGAGGTGCTAGGTGCCATAGACTGGGATGGAATGTTCATTTTGAAAGCTGAGAATTAAGACAATTTGAAGGCAATCTAACTCCACTGATGATGATGATCCTTCAAAAGATCAGGGTATTGGAACTATATAGGTAATGCCAATGACTCTGTGTATGACTCCAATATCATCATCATGTTAAGGATTCCTCCAAACATCTGTAGACCACAAACACACATACCCATATATTTATGCATTTTATTTGTATGACAATTATTTTAAAAATGAAGCATAAGAAATGTAGAAAATAAGTAGATTATTATCACTTCAAGCTGACTTCCAAAATATAGGATTTACTTTTCCTATCAACCCAAATCTCATAGAATCACATAGAAAAGAAAAATACATATCTACAGGGATTTGGAGAACTGGACAAGAACGCCAAAATATCAGAACAGTGTTGGATTTTTTAAATTGAAATAGAACATGTGAAATTAGGTTGACAACAGAAAGGAGGATTGTGAGAAATGTACACTGGGGAGAGACTTGCTCCCCAAATGACTTTTTCTGGAGGTAAGATTTTGAAAAGGTGGCCAGTGAGTTCTGCTTGATAAATTGTGCCAATTGGCACAGGTTCTTGAGAATCAGCTAATTATGCCTCTTCTGAATGAAGCAGATAAGTACTTGGGTGGCTTGCAGGGTTGCAGGAAGGCTGGAGGGCCTGCCTGTAGTTGGTGCTGCCAGGAGCAACAACCACATCCAAGTCTCCAAAGTGGCCTTTTGATGAAATGCCTGTTACTTCATTACAGCAATGTTTCAGTGTTTGGCATTGAGCTACTTCTGTCCTAGAATGTTCATTTTCTGGGGTGAACCCAGTCTTCCCTTTTGAACCACACATCTGGCATGGATCCATTTTGATTAACAGAGCCTAGGTCAGGCAATGAGAAAGCCAATCACCAGAGTTTCAGACTTTGGAAAGAGAGTCCTTTTTTGCTTCAGCAAGATTCATAAGTTAGCATCTTCTAATATAGAAATGGGTTCAGATACTGGGTCAGGTAAAACAAAAGACTAATGTTCATCCATTAATCTTTCCCACACTCCAAATTTGGAGCTCAGAATGGGTTAGTGGGGAGTGATGGACTTGAATACACATTTTATTTTAATGTATTTTCACAAGAGATTTAAAGAGCTATAGAACTGTGTGGAGAAGGTTCAGGTAACTTACATTTACCATAAAGAATGGAAGTCTGCCTTCTCCAGCAGAGATGTACTCTCATGCACATACAAAATAGTAACTCGGGTTCTACCTTATGCTCCACTACACAGTCTCTGGAAACAGGTTCTAAATTGGAACCTTTAATTTTTCACTCCGGTTTTCAGTGAAAAGATATGTTCAATAAGAGTTTTCAGGCATATAAGAAAGCCGAAGAGAAAGAGAAATTGAACAAAATTAATAAGTAATCACATAGAGACATTTAATATAGGAAAAAAATCTTTTAAAATATTTATTAGTATCCTCTGGGGAACAAGAACACACTTGAATGGAAAAGCAAATTTGAAATTTTGGGAATGAAAAAGCATAGTAACTAAATTAAAAAGTAAACAGAGAAATTGAATGGGACAAAGCACACAGCTGAAGTTAATTAATACATGGAGAAGTTGAGTCAAATGACCATTTGAACTTCATTGAGAATAATGAACAATGAAATTATATATACTTAAATATATGATAGGTAATTTGATATAAGTTCTAAAATTATTATCAAGGTAAGGATATTTAACACATCCATCACTGCCCATAGCAATTTTATGTGTGTATGGTAAGAATGCTAACAATCTACAAAAGTATAGATTGAAAATAAGAGAACGAAAATAAATATGATTTTTTTTAAAGGTGGGTATTTTTATTGGTTCTATAAAAAGAGCAGAGAGAAGCCATTCCGAGATTTATTTTAGGGACCCAGGCTCTTTTCCAAACCATAGGGTGGAGGAGGTGGCAAAGAAGGAAAGTACCAAAGAATCATTTATGAAGACCCCAAAAGCTGCCTTAGAGTGCTTCCATGTTTTACCCAGTGACCCAAACTGCATAATTCAGTTTCCACATACTCCTGGGAGAAAAGTTGGGAAGTAAAGTTTTTAGCTTCTTGGAGAAGAGAGGAGAAATGAAATATGGTAAGTGTTTACATTATTAAAGGAATAGTTGTGGATACATGTTAATTCTCCAAATCCACAGGAAAATATAGACACATTTTTAAAAAGCTCAAGTAAAATCACATTTCTATTTTCTTTTCTATTACTTCAGCTGGATAAGTTAATTTTTTCACCTAAAGCAAAGAAATACCAATTGTGAGTTTCAAAAGTTAACAATTCAAAAGATTTCAATAGAATTTAATCAACATTTTATAACTTCCCATTTGATGTCAATGTAGGAAAAGCTGTTAAATATCTTTAGTTACAGTATCTTTCCCTTTAAATCAAATTGATGATATTTTTAATAGATAGTTTTGAAATTACCATTTGTATTTTCCTATTTTCAGTAATGATCTTAAAAGTAGTTTTGGGATCTGTCAGCATGAATTCAGATATTTCGGAAATAATTTACTATGTCCCAAGTATTGCCCAAAAATCCTCTCAGATGAATACCACATATAACTGGTGATAAAGTCTAGAATTATTTTTAATTAAAAAATTTTAATTGATTGCATATATACACAGAGTGTGTATATATGTTTACATCGTTGTATACCCTGAGGTTCTCCCACCATCTTGTCTACCATCTATGAACCATCTATGAACTATCATTTTAATCCTTGTGCTCCTCCCTTCCAGGATTTCACTCTCTCTCCTTCTCCTTTGATTTATGCTTTATTTCTGCTGACAGTTTGTTAGTTTTTACCTTTTTTCAACCCTTTGTTTGTTTGCTTTTCCTGTATCCCACATATAAGTGTTTACCATCTGGTATTTCTCTTTTAAAGTGTAGAATTTGAACCCAGGCATTTTATCTGAATCTGTGTTCTTATTTATTACAGTATGCCAGTGATCTGGGAAATAAAATGCTATTTCCTGCTTAGGAGAGGCAAGTCACTTTGTGATAGCATCATACCATCATGACCCCTTGGTCTAGTTCCTAAGTATATGACCAACACATCAAGTGACTAGTCCATTTCCTCCTGAAACCCAGGGACCTGTTAGCCTCTTACATCTCTAATTGGCCAAAAGAAGGTGACTCTGTACTCAAGAATGTTTTCTATTCTATCTGTACACACTTTGTTCTAATTACATATTATCTCTAGGAAAATTATGGACTTGACTTATCTTTTAACTGTAGAAAATAATTTTTTAACTTTTACTTCTTTAGATTTTACAACTTAAATTCCTTTAACTGTCCTCACAAATGTTCTCTGCTTTTTTCCTTTTATTATTTAGTTATGTGTGCCAAATCATATTATACTTTAAGTATAAATAAAATGTTTTATTTTAAATACATAGATATGGAATCTTCTTGTCTCTCTTTGAAATTTTATTGTATTGAATATTAAATTATATGTGTCTTAACCAGAATTTGCCATTTATTCCTCACCTAGAGTGTTTAACTGTAGTTGAATTACATATTCCATTATGAGACCCATTACTATAGTGAAGAGAACATTGAAATTTGTAGGAATAAAAAGAACAAAGAATTTGATCTGGGAACAGCAACATATTTGTTGCATGGACCATTGACTTTCTGTAAGGATTTGAATGAATTCCTTATTTCTTTTGGTCTCAGTTACTTTTCCATAAAAGTAAGTCCCAGGCTAATGTGTACTATTCCTTTAAGCTTTAACACTGACATAGAAATGACTTCAGTTGTGTTATGTTCAGTTGCACTATTCAGTTGTATTATGGTATAATTTTGTTAGTACAGAAAATATTTTGTTAGTAATTAAATGCTTACTCATAATTATTTTACTTTCCAGGTATAAAAAACTTTGTGCTTTCAAAAACTTTTGAATTTGATTTTATCCACAAGGACTCATTTTACTTAAAATTCACTTGACATTTGCTTATTACTAATTGATTAAGATTATTAGTCTTCTTTTTTCTCTTATTGTTTAAAAGAGCTGTTATTATTGGAGTTAAATGTTCTTTCTGCATTTTTGTTCAGATCACCGATTAGGATTAAAGTATGTCTGTTCTCCAACTGATCTCTGTGGACCAGAAAAGATGGTAATGAATTTTTTAGCATGATCTATTTTATGACTGAAACAAAGCATATACTACATTAAATTTGCTCTCAGCTTTCACCAGCACTCAAAGGTGGTGAAATCATAATCCAGAAACAAAATTTTCCATGGTCCTTTTGAACAACTTTAATAAATTTCACTTAACTACATATTGCCATAGGCTCAACATTCATAAAAGAAGCTCTTACCTTTTAACTTATACAATTAAATGTATAATTAAAACAACTAAGGATATTATGTAGTACATTTTAATAAAATGGTTTGATCTTTAGAAAAATGAAAATGGATATTAAATAAGATTACATTACATTTTATGATCACCCTAGTAAGAGAAAATGTTGCATTCATTAAAAAGAAAAGGATGTCATAATTAAAAAAGTACTATAACAACAATAAACTATAAGAAAGAATAGAAAAATTACAGAATTTGTAAATTAATACAAAAGTGATATTCAAATGTTTGATTAACATGCTTTTTCAGTATGAAAGATCCCATGGAGTTTGTAACACAATGAATGGAAAATGATCACACAAAAGCATATTATTGTGAAAACTGAGAAGAGTGAGGACAAAGAGAAGATCTTGAAAGCCGCCAAAGAGAGAGGAGAAAGCAGGCCACATGAAAAGATGGGCAATTGTAGTCTGGTTAGCAAATTCCATAGTGTGACATGTGTCTTAATTCAATGTTCCACTTCATGGATATAAGGTAAAGATCCATTACTGAAATATGAACTTTCTCTCCTAAGTTGCTTCCATTATCCTAGGCAAGCTTGAGCCACCAAGCAAAGATCAAGAGCACGAAATGCTTGCTTTACATGAAACAAAAGGAGGGTAATGGCCACTTAGTAGAAGGCTGGCCTGGGAAATTTAAGACCCTAAGTTTGAATCAATCTTTCAAGTGAAGTTATAAACTCACTAAATATTGAAAAGACAAGAAGGAGGATATGTAGGTCACACTTCAAAGAAGCAAAGATGTAGCTCATTCTCAGTGTATTCCTCAAGTAGTATATTCCTTAAGCGTGCATATATATGTGGTAGTGGTTGTGGTGATATGATGTTCAGTGATGTGTTAGCTTTGTTAGATGAAGGAATCTGTTGAGAGAATGAATATGAAGTAGGGTTAGTTTATTAGTTTGGTATGAAGGAAGAGCAAAATCTCCAGAGTAGCTTAGAAAGGAGAAGGAAGGCATGTATTGATATGCATAGATAGGGCATGCAGGCCTAAACTGGAAAAGAATGAACTGCACTGGTCATGTAAAATAAAGTTTTAGGGACTCTGAAGATGAGATAAATGCAAGAAAATAAGTGAGATGGAAAGAAGAATAGCAAAGGGAAAATAGTCACAAGTTGAATGGAATTAGCCAATGGCTGAGAGTTGAATTCAGAATAAGTCAACCTTTGAAGTCACCAGGAGAAAGCTGAGATGGAACTGGCTAGTGGTGGACTCAAAAAGTGCCTAGGAGAGAGTGAATTCTCATGTCTAATCATACCCAGTTTTAGGTATGTTCCTGTAAACAAAATATATGAAATGTCAAATCTACCTTTTCTCAGAATTAATTGGTGGTATACCAATTAATTGAGTTTGATCAAAATTTGATTTTTCTTAGATAATAGAACTCGGTAGGTTTTGATTCTGATTATTTGGACCTATACACTATAAAGAACCCTCACTATCATTCATCATCATGACCCTCAGAACTTTAGAGTATGCTGTGCCTCCCTCTGGTGCTTTCTTCAGGCTCCTGCTTCTGTGCCTTTTGAGAAGTCCAAGGTCGTAGTTCATTTTTCTAAACACCTATGTGAAAGGAATTTAACAAAAGCCCCAAGACATTGGCTACTGGCAGAAAAATAAAGAAACTAATTGCCTTATATGGTAAAGAATGTGCTCAGAATGCAACCTAGACTGAATTCTCAAAGACTGAGTAGATTTGCTGAACCAAGGGGCTTGGGAATGTATGTTTTACGAAAAGACCATTTAACTAGGAATTGAAGCAACATTTAAAATTGGATTAGTGTTGCCCTTTGTTTTCTCTTAGAGAGAACATATAAGTTCTTTTTGAATTTGATTGCCACTCCCCCATCATCAATACTGACACCTGATGCCATCATATTGTGTCATCTGATTTACACTGCAGTTCTGCATTTTAAAATGCACAATTATTCTCTACATTGGTTCTTCATCTTGTGTGCCATATGGGATTAACTAGAAATAATATTTAAAATTTTTAGGCATCTGGAAAAGTAACAAAGAAAATGAAATATGACTTAGAAAAGCAGGTTCATGCCTTTAAGGGAAAATAAATGATAGAAAAATTCAAATACTCAATGGGATGGTAAAAGTTGTAAAGAAATAATGCTGCAGGGCATACATAAATGAGAAATAATAAATTAGATATTAAAATACAACAACTTAAAGGGCAACTGAAAGTTAGAAAATATTTCATATTTTTCATTATATGCCTATTGTTTCCAAAGTCACTGATGAGACTTTAAACACCACTTTTTAAAATAGACTCAAATCTATATAACATTGGCACTCTTAACCATTTTCATTTTACCATCTGCTTAGCATACTTCTTAATATGCAGATCTCAGAATCGATTCTACTTACAAATTCTTCTGGAAGACACGTGCTATAACTATATTGCAGAAATGTTGATTTCAACTGGCTGAACAACATAAATCTGTGACTTCATAATTGAACTCATTTTGTGACCTTGAACAACAAATGAAAACCCTCCAGGACCCAGCTTTCTCTGAAATGGATTAGACAACCTTTGTGAGATTCTCCCAAACACAAAAATTCACACAAATAAATTTCTCTTTGGGGGATTTCAATTTCTTCATTGATGATTTCAATTAAGAAACAGACATCACCTAGTGTCTTTTTTCCAATCTTTTGAAAATTTTATTTGAGAAAGACATCCAAAAGAATCAAATGAACTCACAACCCTGTAACAAATAAGCTAAGATATACAAGCTGGACACTAATGACTCCATTATAATACAAGTGTGGTGTGAAAAATAAAAAGTTACATCAGTTTAAATACATTAATAGTCATAGTAACTGCAATATAATAAGCTTTCTTCATGAGACTTTTTGGGGAGAGGAGTGGAGAGGTAGTTTTGTTGCAAAACATACAAATATATAAGCTATTTGTAAGAGATCCTATGATATAAAGTATCATATAATTTATATAGTATATACATTAATAAAAATATAAACAAAGGTTGAAAAGAGATGAAAAACATATATTAAAAAGTTCCCATGAAAAGAAAGTTGGTGCAACAATTTTGTCAAAATGGATAAACTTTAAAGGTAAATGTATTGTGGAAATGAGGTTTTTACTTAATAGTAAAAAAAAAACCATTAAAGGTAACAAAAGGTACCACAAATATAACAATATTGAAACCTGAATTTACACACTAGTGTAGACTCAAACATATGACACAATCACTGGCAGAAATATCAAGGAAATTGCCCAGAGTTCTGATGGTACATTTCTAAACACTGTTAGATCAAGTAGACACATTAGTATCTTCAGCTAATAATTTCTAGAATCCTCCAGTTGATTTTGAGAAAATATGTGTACTTTTCCAAGACAGCATTCCTAACCAACAAATATTTATAGAGCTCATTAGTGTCTGCATCTATGGTGACAGCATAAGCTATTAAGCTATTAAATGTCATAAATGTCTTATCAAGAGCAAGGTATACCAGGTGTACCAGGGTTCACAGGCACAAGAATCTTTCATTGTGGCCACAGAGAGAAGAAAGGATG
Source organism: Uropsilus gracilis (assembly GCA_004024945.1). NCBI lineage: Eukaryota > Metazoa > Chordata > Mammalia > Eulipotyphla > Talpidae > Uropsilus > Uropsilus gracilis. The sequence goes on along the minus strand of PVHY01002835.1, from coordinate 31,716 downwards.
TGACTTTTCGAGAATACATTTTACTGTTTATAGTTTGGGATAGTATTAGGAATCAAATATTACTTATTTTTATTTATTAATTAATTAAAAAATTAACATTGATTTCAAGAAGTTTTTCTGTAGACTTTTTTGGGTTCTCTACATAAAGAATCATATCATCTGCATATAATGATAGCTTCAGTTCCTCTTTTCCTATTTGTATCTCTTTTATGTCTTTCTCTTGCCTTATTGCCCTGGCTAGAACTTCCAGTACAATATTAAAAAGTAGTGGAGAGAGTGGACATCCTTGCCTGGTTCCAGACCTTAATTGGAATGTTTTTAGTTTTTCCCCATTTAAGATGATGTTTGCTGTAGGTTTGTCATAGATGACTTTTATTATGTTGAGGTATGTTCCTTTGATTCCCAATTTTTCAAGGGTTTTTATCATAAATGGGTGCTGAATTTGTCAAATGCTTTCTCTGCATCTATTGATATGATCATGTTGTTTTTGTTTTTCTTCTTGTTGATGTGGTGGATTATATTAATTGTTTTCCAGATGTTGAACCATCCTTGTGCCCCTGGGATAAATCCCACTTGGTCATGGTGAATAATGCTTTTTTAAGCATCATTGGATTCTATTTGCTAGGATTTTGTTTAAAATTTTTATATCTGTGTTCATTAGGGAAATTGGTCTATAGTTTTCTTTTTTGGTGTTGTCCTTATTTGGTTTCGGTATGAGTGTAATGTTTGCTTCATAGAATGTGTTTGGAAGCTTTCCTTCTTTCTCAATTTTTTGGAAGAGTTTTAGTAGAGTAGGTGTTATTTCCTTTTTAAATGTCAAGTAGAACTCATTTGTAAATCCATCTGGTCCTGGGTTCCTGTTTTTAGGAAGGGTTTTTATGACTGCTTCAAATTCATTGCTTGTGATTGGATTATTTAGGTTTTCTATTTCTTCTTTTTTCAATTTTGTGTGGATGTATTTTTCCAAGAATCTGTCCATCTCATCCAAATTGTTGTGTTTGTTTCCATATAGGTGTTCATAGTAGTCTCTGATTATCCTGTGGATTTCTTTTGTGTCTGTTGTAATTTCTCCGTTTTCATTTGTGATTCTGTTTAATTGAGTGTTTTCTCTTCTTTGTGCTAGAAGAAATCATATTAGCAGAAACAAGTCAAAAAGATAAAGACAGGCGCCAAATGGTTTCACTATTATATGGGACTTGGGAAAGATAAACAAAAAGCTATGAAGAAAAGTCAAAAACAAAACAAACAAACAAACAAACAAACAAACAAACAAACAAAAAGCTAACAACCAAATTGAAGTACACAACTCCAGGTGGGGCTGGGAGTGGGACAGAGGGAATGATCAGGGAGGGTGGGAGGGTGAATCTCGGGGATTACAAAGATGTGAAATTTATATTTAAATAAATTATTTGATGTTAAAAAAATTAACATTGGTATACAACCAAAAGATGCAGAAGTCTATGGTTACACCTTTTGGGTGTTTGTCACCACACCACATCCATCACCAAGGCAACCATAGTATAAGACTCATTTCAACTTATAAATTTTTGAAATTGCAGATAAAAGTTGTGAAGTATTTTTTCTCATATAGCTAACCTATTTGTTCTCAGTATCTCTTCTGAAAGGCTGTATTTTGTTCTTTTGAAGATGTCATGTTTCCTTGGCTCTTCATATTCTTTGGAGTTTTATGTTGTGGTTTTCATAATGAAGACACAGATATCTCTTCCAATCTTGACATTTCTCAGGTAAAACCCTTTAGTGGATCTTAATCCTTTCTCCATCATCTGTTTCACATTCCCAAAATGTTAACCCTCATATATCATATATATGTATGTATATATACATTTGTTTATACATGTAAATATAGAAATATAGAATTTTGCTTGCTGTAAATTGTTGAGTTTTTGCAATTACATGCATATGTGATGCAATCTTTTTTTCATTGTTTAAGTTAGTTTTATATCATTATTTTCAGATCATTCTTTTCTATCATAATACATCAGTTATAAATATCTCTTTAAACACTTCTTTAACTAAATATACCAAATATTAATATTTTCATGATTTTCATTTTAGTTCAGTGGAGACATTTTCTATTTATTTTGTGATTCTTTCAATTTATGTAGAAATGTATTATTTGCTGTCTTAATACTCAGGGAATTTTCAGATCACTTCCTCTTGTTTATTTCTATGCTAATTCTGTTGTCAGATAACATTCTGTGAATTTGAATTTTTTTAATTTATGAACATATTTTACAGTTTAGCATAGGGTTCATCTGATAAATGTGTAATAGTCACCTAAAATAGTGTATATTCTGCTGTTCTTTAGAAGGGTGTTCTATAAATAAATGTCAATTATACCAAATTGTTTGTTGTTTAGTTTTCTGTATCTACACTGACATTCTGTGTCTACATTTTATAATTACTAAGCTCAGAGTGGTGACATCTCCAGCCATAATGATAAGTTTGTCTGTGTTTTTCTTCTTTCACTTAAGTTAGTTTTTCCTTTATAAATTCTGAAATTCTGTTTAAGCACATACAGTGTATGATATTACTTCATCACTGGAATTCTGACCATGTATCATCATTTCCTTCTAATATCACTTATATTTCCTTCTAATATTGCTTATATTTATTTGATTTAAGGTTTACTTAATTTGATTTGAGGTCACAACTTTCCTAATTTTAGTGTTTGCCTTGTATAACATTTTGTATTCTTTTATTTTTATCCTGTTGGTTTTATTGTACTTAAAAAAGAGAATAGTATGAATTTAAACAGGATAACAGCTATTATTTTTAATCTGATAACATCTGATTTTAATGTATTTAGACACTTTTATAATTAAATAATGTTCACATAATTAAACTGAAACCTATTTTTTAAATCTTTTGTCTTTCTTTTCTTTTTTCTTTTAGGTTAAGTTCCATTTTGTTTTGTTACAGCTTATCAACACTATAGGTTTATTAGCTACATATCTTTGTATATCTTTCTTTTCCTATATCTTATACCATATATCTTCAACTTTGAATATTTAAGTTGTATGTCTTAAAAATTTTAAAACACAACAACATTTTTATTACAAGCTTTCATTTTTTAGTGGGGTTACATTTTACATATGCATATATTAAATCCCATAATATATATTTGCTTTATGAAGACTGTTTTTTTCAAATAAGTTTTTAAAAATGGCATGAACATGTTTTCGAATTTACTTACCTCTTGGATGTGAGGGCGACCTGGTTGCACACACATCTGTCACCCCATTGACTGCGAGGGTTGATTCAGCTGATTTGGCTGGCTAGGCGGGTGTCCTCTTCCTTTCTCACAGCTCCATGTGCATCCTCCGGACACCGTGCCCTCCGTTGAAGGGGACTACCTGCCTTTCCTGAATAGAGACGGACAGTTCTTCGGTCAAGGGTTTACGAGTAGCTGCACTCCCCAGATACAACCTCCAAACAAGATCTCAAGGTCCAATTTACTTACCTCTTTGCTATTTTTGAGGCCTTTTTTTTCTTTTCCTTTTATATTTTTTTGTCATCTGTTTTCCATTCTAGGTAATTTCATTGCATCTAAAATGCATTTGTTCACTTTCTGATAAAATATTCTTTCAATTTGTTTGCTACAAAAAGATCTTCATTGCTTAATTTTTATGACTATTTTCAGTGGCTGCATTCTAGGTTGACAGGTTTTTTCCCTTTTATTTCATTTACTCTAGATCAATGAATTTTTAATGTGCTATAGTCATTCTTCTATTTTGTTCCTTCATTTTCACTGTTTTTCAATGTTTCTCTCTACTACTAGTTTTTGGTAATTTTATTATAATATGTCTTAGTGTGACTTTCTTGTGTCTATTAGTACTTATTGATCTTGAACGTATAGGTTAGTTTTTATCAAATTTGGGAATCATTTCAACAATTTAAAATTTAATTTATTAAGTATTTTTCTACTTCCTTTTTCTTCTTCAGACACTTCATATTCAGAGCTTTGGAATACAACTTGCAATTAATAACAAGTCTTTGAGATGCCTTTTTTAGATCTCTTTTTCTTCACTTTTCTTTTTATAGTTTCTGTTGTTATGCATCCAAGTTCACTTAGCTTTCTTTCTGTAGTACCTACTCTGGTATTAATTTCTTGCAGTGATACTGAAATTGGGTCAAAATAGGGCAGAAGTCTTCAACCAACAAGACAAATTTTAAAAAGCAGCACTTTTAAAATACAGCTCCTGTCAACCCAAATTATTTCAGATTCTTACCAATTGTACTTAAGAGTAGCCAGTCAAATGGAACTTAACAACAGGGTTTTATTAACAAGGAAAATTAACTGGGAAAACAGAAAGTCAAACAAAAACTCTTTAATGCCACAAGTGACCAGCTATCTTATCCCAGTCACCATTTTTAGTCCCAATTGTTCCAAAGACACATGTCCAAGATGGTACTTTTTTTTGCCCCTCCAAACCTTAGGCAGGCAATTTGCAAAATCCAGTCTTTTTCTGTCTTCTCTTTGCCTCTTTTTTCTCCAGTATTCTCAGCTGTTCAGCTTCTCCAAGACTCTTCAAACTTTTTCAACAAATGCTGATGCAAATCAACTTTCCAGATCCTGGACTATCTCCAGCTACCAGCTCACTTTTCCAGGGGGCTTCCGTCTAGCCTCGTCACCTGGACTCCTCTTTACGGGTCTACCATTCTCATTTCTCTCTCCCTCCCAAAAGTCTCTCTCCGTCTCTGCTCCTTTCTTTTTAGCTCATTTTTTCCCTTTCCCCTCCTGAAAACCAGAGGCTCCAGTTTCCCCTCACACATCCACCTGGTGATCATGACCATTCTCTCTTCCCCACCTGGGCCTTGTAAAACTACAGTCCAAGGATGCTAGTTTTGCATATTCATCAAGGCTGCTCAAGATTTGCAACAAAGTAAAAGAAGGAAGTAACCTTTTCTGCTTTAGGCCATTTTTTTTTTTACCTCTGTTTTTCAGGCATAGTTAATGGCAATGACTAAATTTTATGAATAACACTGCCAATGATGGTGTTACAGCTTCAATAGTGATATTTCATATATTACATAATACATTTCTAGAAACTCCATTTGATTCTTTTCTATTTTTCATTTCCCTTTTCATTATGTCTTTCTTTAAATCTTTGAGGATATTGAGCACATAAATAATGACGTTTCCTGCTAATTCCCTGATATTTATAATTTCTAACTCTGCCTCTGTAAATTGTATAATTATAATTGTTGCAGGTTACATTTTCCTTACTTTACACATATCTAGTAGTTTTATTGGGTTGTTGAATATTATTTTATATCTCATGAGTATTAGACTTATTAAATTTATAAAAGAAAATCCTGGCAGGAAATAAAGTTGCCTGCAGATAATTTTAATGCTTTTGTGGTTTGTTTTTAGACTTTTGGAGTTGGAGCAGTTATAGAAGAGCTGCTGTTATCAATTCAGTACTAAAACACTTCTTCTGGAACATCTATTGATAAGCCCATATATTAAGAACAATTTATTTCACTCTGGCTGAGGAACACAAATGACTTCATGCCCTGCATGGCCTCTGGAATTTGTTTGCTTATGGATCCCCTGTAATATTTTTTTCCCAAAAAGTTGTTCTTTGCCTGATTCACAATAAACACATGAAGGCTGATTTTTAGTTAAAACTGAAAGAACCTGCCGTGTTTCTCTGGACCCCTTACTCTGCAGAGCTTTGGTTCTCTTGTAGTCTCTCTTCCTCCCTCCAAACCAATTTGAGTTTCCTCAGCTTCACTGAACTTCAGTCTTGTTCTCCTGTACTGAAAAGGGTAGTGATACTGTTTAAGTTTTATTCTTTTGTGTCCAGTCCTGAAACTACTACAGGTGGAAAGCCAAGGGCTGTGGTTTTCAGTGACTACTAGTTGGTGTTGTCTTCCAGTGACTGAAGAGAACAATTTGATCTATTCTGTACACTTTTAAAATTGTTTACAGAAGAGTCATTTCCAAAACTTATTTCATCTTGACTAAGCAAGAGTTGACTTTCTTTTTTATTATTTATTTTTAATTAATGACACATACATATTTTCTACACTGTATATCCTGAAATACTCCCACCACGATGTCACTTGTGAACTGTCACCTTGATCTGTTAATTTCCTTTAAAAGTATATTTAGATATTTTTTCTGCTAAGTAAAACTGCTCTTTCCAAAATGCTAGGCATAGCAGATTTACTACACATGGAGATAATCATTTTTTCTTGTAACAAAAAATATTATTTCAAAAACTCTATGAGAAATTTTAAGGTTTTATGATGAATATAAATGTACAATGAAATATGGCTTTCTTTTTCCTTGCCTGCTCTATTTTGATTGCCTATCATGTTCTATCATGCTCAGTCAATCCATGAACTATGTTAGAAACTATGGAGCGGGGGTAAATGTAGAGAGAGCACTACTCCTGGGGAAGCAGAGAATTCCAGAGACTTGGTTTCAATAGTCAGTGGTTCTATGAACAAATCGCTTTACATTTTAATGTTACAACCAAGTAATGGTTTATTAAGAAGCGTCTGAAAGCAAATGAGGTCCTAAAACAGAACTTATAACCTATAGTTTCCATTTGTTCAGAAAAATAAGCTTTTCTCTTTTTGCATAATCATCTGATATTCTTTTCTACTCATGGTTATTCATATGCTGAATATAATTATGTGTAGTTTATGTTTTCAATTAATCCTTATTGCCTATAATTTGCATATCCTTTTGGCTACCATGTTCTGATAACTTGTATAAACATAAAATTCTATGAGTCAACTTTTAATGACCAGATTTTAATAGTTTATAAGTGATTAATTAATGTTTCTTTCAGTGAATATCAGTTGTGAAATCAAATTATAGTATCCTGGCAGTTAGGAAATGCTGCATATATCTTATTTTTCCATGGTAAAAAATAATTCCTACTTGTTTTTAATAAATATCTGAAATTATCTACTTCAATGAAATCTGCAAACACCATGACAAATACTGTGATTTTCTGTAGACTGACTAAAAAAAATGTGCACACGCATAATGAGGAAAGAACATGTTCACCAGTTATGACTGAGTGGTTTACTTCTCAGGTTAGCCTCAGGGATTGGTTTATTTAAAGGGGATAAGCAAGATCTTAGGTGGTCATACCAACACCCATCTATAGAGTTGTCCAGTGGTATCAGTTTTAAAATCTAATAAGATTGTCAGTGTAGATTGCCAGAACTTCAAATTTCTTTAACAGGAAAACTCTATCCAAGGTTTTTTCATAGTTTGAGTTAAAAAAACTGAGAACTAAAGATGTTACTAAGAAAAATGAAATATATGTGGATTTCAAGGTACATAATAGAAAAAGGTAGATTGAAGAAATAGCTAGACTGTCTTAAACTGTTAATTAGAAATGAATTTCCTGTTGAGGAAGGAGAACCATAGTGATTCCTGTTCTGTGCATGCATCTTGATGTAGCTACATCATGCTACATAATTTTATTTTTGTGGAGACAAAGAAGATGATGTTGCTATCTATGAATCTTGGGAGAATTTTCTGACTAGGAATCAAAGAAACTGATTTTATTTCTTATTTTTCCGTGAACTATCTGGGTGAACTGAGTAAGACAATATGATTCTGGGACTAAAATTTCTTTTGAATAATTTCAGGAAGTTAAACTTAGATATGCTCTAAGTTTTCCTTCCAGCTTATCTCATGACTTTACAAATTTTAAATTAAGGGGATAAAGCTTAAAAATTTAGAAATAACCATGACTGCTCCAGATTAATGTTCTATCCAGCCCCCAAATCTGTGCAATCAATGACCCTAGGGAATGAACCCTGAGTGGTTGCAATTTTTCATCCTGACATCAACCTTAGAGGTAGAGCATGCATCAGCTCTTCGTAATCTCCACTGATGCCACCATGCTATATAAATTCAGCCAATCTTCTTAAAATCCACTTACATTTGCTGTCAGCCTCTACCTCTTGGGGGTTAAGAGTTTCCTAAGATTATCGTCCTCTGTATAAAGAAGTACCTTCTTTTTTTTTATCCTAAGTTTACTGTATTCAGTTTTAAAAAAAGATTTTTCAAAAGAATCACCTTAGTATTTTACAGTTTGAAGATTAAAAGAAAATGATTCTATTCTCGTTTTAATCAAATAAATCGCTATTTCTTTTATATCTTTACAACTTTAATATTGTTTGGCACTTTCTGATTTTTCCATTCCAGGTGGAAGAATTTACTCTTTCAGCATCTTTAACATTAATGGCTATGTTCCTAAGGTTTATTCCCACTCTGAGTCCTCAGAATTGTTTTAGTTTTCTTTTTCTGAAAGTATTATTTCCATTTTGCATTTCAAGTTGCACAACAGCAAAGATATGTAAAAACTCATAAGAGAAGTAGAAGGGAAAGTCAATGATTTTCTTGTATTTTTTTGCAAGCAATTCAGACCATGCTAGACTTATAGGGGTACAGAAACAGAGTCTTTTTTCTTAAGAAGCTACCTAATGCCTACTAATTGAAATTAGATTTATAAAAATGTATGCATTTATTCTTTCTGTTTTTTCCCCTCTGTCTCCCTACCCCTCTCTCCCCTTTCTTTTTCTATTTTCCTTCTCTTCTTCTAACGTAGTGTTACATAAACAAAGCATCTCTTGGGCTATGGGGGTCTAGAATGAGGTATTCCATTTCAAGAGTTTATTAGTTGCATTTTCGTATAAGGCATTAAGCAGTCAGGAATATTATTATGTAGTAACACTTCAAGTGTGCTTTTAAATTCTAGAAAACATAATAATATTGTTTATAGCATCAAAGAAAATAATCAAATTTAAAGGCAAGGGTTTTCTGGAAAGCAGGGGAGAATGCCAAAGAGACTATTGAGGTAGGACAAACTAATAAAGGCCCTCAGAAGATTCAAACCAGCAGGCCTTAAAAACATCTGAGCTTGATCTGTTTTATTACCCATTTCAGATATATTGTTACCCTGTCCCTTTCCATGTCTAGTCCTTTTTCAAATTCCATCATTTCAAATTTATATATTTTTTTAACCTTCACTCCATCTCACCCCAAATCAACATGCGCTTAATTTTCTCTTGTATATGTTCTCAACCAGATGTCCACCGGGAAGGCAAAACAGCACAGAAGGGCAGGTTCTAAAATATATTGAGCACTTGTTATATACATACACACACATATATATGTATGGCTATATATATGTATATATCTCAGGCACTTTACTAGGTGCTTTTATTATTTTATGAGATCTATACAATATACCTGTGTGAGAATTAATATATTTTTTCTTGTATATCTGAGTCATCTGAGGCTCAATAAGTCATTTTTCCTTAGAATATGCGGATGGAAAACATCAGAGTTAAAAATTAATCTCACTTTTACTTTGCCACCCACTCTGCAACTTTCAAAACCTCCATTAGAGTTTGTTAGAGTCAAATTTTTATTATCATTATTTTTAGGGGAATAAATTTATTACAGGATATTGTACATCAAATAAAATGTCTAAAATTAAGTCTATTCATCAAATGGGTATTTAGGAATATTGACAACATGCTTCATGCACCCATTAGCTGTTCTTTCTTTGGAGTGTTAGTTGCATTTACATAGCCAAGAATTAAGGGTGTGTATCTTTTCCTATTTGAGAAGGCATTCAGAGGAGGTCTTTATTTGGACTGGTTTCTGTTGTCGTTGTTGGTGATCTTTTTAATATTTTTTGAATGAGACCATAGATTAATTTGTTATTTTAGGAGACTTCAGAGACCTCTCTATTTATACCTAAACTTTTAAGAGATTCTAAATTAATCAGAGCTAGTAGACATAATGTAAATGAAGATACATGAAGTAAAGCATTTATATATAAATCATATATATGAAAATAAATTATATATTTATAAGAATATGTATTTTATGAAATATTATTATATAAAAATAAATATATGTGAAAAAATCCCACTTGAAATACTCATTTGAAGTTAGCAGTTTGTTTAAAAAATAAAATATGATGGGACAAAAGAACAAAACAAAATCTGGTCATGGGCATGGTGGGCAGACAAGTGACTGAAGAGATATCAAACTATACCCTTAAAATGTTTACATTGTTGTAAACTATTGCTACATCAACAAAAGTAATTTATTCTTTAAAAAATCAACTGTAGAACATTCATGTGTTTAATGTTAAGAAGTTATCAGTTAGCTAATTTTATAATTGTGCATGGTTTATTGAACACTGAGTTTTCTCAGTAGGAAAATGCTATAATGCTTTTCAGGGGTCCTCAAGGCAAAAAAAAAGTAATTACTGCCAATAGTCCTTAACTCTTTATGTGCCATAAATTGCAAACCCACTCATTTGTAATTCTAAGCAGAGATTCTCTCTCTCAAGTTAGTTTAGGTGATAACTAGAGGCTAATAAAAAGCTTATTTAAAATAATCACTACAAATATATATGCACACAATGTATATAATATATTATATATATAATGTGTGTGACTATATGTATATATATATATACACACACACACATGTATATATATATATATATATAAACACATATATAACCTTAAGTTACTGAATGTGAATTAGAGTATTTCTTTATATGAGGAAGAAAAAAATAAATGATGTCATTATGGAGCTCATGCTTTTGGTGACTGCTTTCAAATAAAATACAACCTGTGCTTGTGTTCGTTAACTGGTAGCCAACTTGACTCAGCATGATAAAACCATTTAATGTTTCTCAACAAAAACAAAGACTTCAGCAAAAAACAGAAACAAATTCTTTATCTTTTATATTTTTCATCAGGTCCTTTGAAAATGTAGTCAATTTTTATTTTTACAGAGTATATATAAAAAACCCAAACCTGGGAAGAAAAATACAATTCTACTCAGTTTGATTCTTCCTGGTCTTTCCTGGGCTTCTATGGATTTGAGTTTTTAATCCACTTATAAACAAATCAATTCATTCTCATCTTTAGTTTCATAGGTAGATATTCTTAACCTTTTCACGTGGCATGCCATCAGCTGGGAAATCTGGGAAAGCCTGTGGATCCCTTCTCAGAATAATGCTTGAAAGTTCATCTAATAAAATATATAACCTTACAAAGAAAACCAATTATATTGAAATGTAATTAGTTGAGTGTTCAAAACAAATTTGTGATATAGTAATTTTTTGATTCCTTATTAGTGCATTAAATAATACTGGCTAGTGGTGAGTCTAATAACTACCAGTATTTTGAAATTGTAATCAACATAGACATCATGCCAAGATTTCTGGCACAATTTTAATAAGATATGACAATGCCTGGTTTCTACTGATGCTCTAGTAATGTTTATTATTGTACTTTACTACTAATTTTGCTACATTTGTGACTGAAGAAAATTTTAATTTCAATTAGTGGTTGGGAAAGCTAAAAAGGTCTTCTTTTCCCCATGTAAGTTCTTCGACTTTCTGAATTCTATCCATAGGCCCACGGGCAGTAATGGACCTAAGACTATGAACGCAAGCTTTGGAGTAATACAAGTACTTTCTAGTAAATGGTAACAAATATATCCACATCATTTATAATTTCCAAAGTGCCTTACTTTATCTCTTGGTCATTATTAGAGAATATTTCTTATGCCACTTAGTACATTAGATTCATGAATGAAAAAGGAAAAAAATAAATAAACCTCAGATAAAACAGCATAACTTACTAGAGTTACATTTCATGAATTTCGTATTTAAAATTAAGTAGGTATACACATGTTGCTATACATGTAGAGGGTCATATAACTATAATAAACCCAAAAATGGAAATGGGAAGTCATTAGTAATAGAATCAGTTAGTTTTGTTATCTTGTTTTTCCCTATTCCCTATGGTTTCTTATCCCTGCACTTATCCTTATAATGCCCTTTGGTTTCCAGTATCTTATAGTCTTTTTTATAAATTCCAGTGTCTACTGACATACCATAATACATTAGCAGATTCCTCTTTCTAAGTTTGATAAAGGAGAGGGAAAGTTATCAACAATGTATTGGCAACAGACTTAGTTTCCCCTTGTGGTAAAGACTTCTTTGATTTCTTAAAGCATGGTGTGCCCATACAGTGTGTTAACAACACCCTCCTATCAATGCATATGTAGGAGTTTCTTAGAATTGTTTAGACTAATAAGTTTGTACTCTGTTTTCTGTATGTCAGCTTTCCTTTTGATGTCATTCATTAGAGTAAGTGGTAGTTTCCAAAACTTCTCTTTGTCTTTGAGGTGTATTCCAAGAACAGTTGGAATTTGTGTCTAACCAAACTGTCTAACCCTTATTCAATTCTAGCAGATTTAAGTCAATACAAGAATATCTACAACTTTGTCTATGATCAAGGGTGGATAATTACATATAAGATGACTAAAACATGGTAGATGGTAGCAAACATAACAGAGAGCCTGAAATGAAACCCAAGTGATCACAGCATGAAAGAGTTCTATAAACTTGCTTTAATTCCCAACACAATTGGTTTTATTTTCATATCATTCTCTTGGTCCACACCTGAGGCATATATTCTTAGGTCATAATTTCAACATGATGCATAGTGTTACAATACAAATCTTACCATTTTCTCACAAAAGTGTCTGTCTTGTGACAATTTCATGAATTTATAATTTTACCTTATGATTAGTAATTCACAAGTGAAGTCACATTTTAAATTATGGGAGCCTCTGTTATCTATCATATTTTCTTATGCTTCTTTCTATGTTTCTTTCTTATCCCAGAGGAGAAGCTAGCAAGTTATTTTTCTTTTGTAAAACAGAATTTGGAATGATTCAGCTTATATTCAGGTCCCTCAAGGGTCTTTGTGTTTGAGAAGAGTTTAGTTTGTGTACTAATTTATGCTTAACCAAACACAATGTACTTCTGGAAGGACATTGCAGGGGAAGAACGTTCTCCTTTTAGCTAGGTATAATTACAATTATGATTATAACAAATAGCATATGGTAGATATAAGTGATGTAGTATAGGCTTTGGGGATATAGAGGAAGAAATGATTGATTGTTGTGTAGAAAGTTGGGATGAATAAGTAAAAATCGGAAGGGAAATTCAAGATGCAAGCACAGCTGATATGAATGTACTGGTAATTGTAATGTATTTAAAGAAAGAGGAGCAGAATGACACTGAAACAAATGATAGGAGAAAAAGAAGGGAATTGAAGTAAAAGACTGGAAAGACAGGCTGTTGTAACGAGGAAAAGCTATTCTGCTTTTTCACATATACATGTCTTGAGAGAAATTCTGGATTTGGATAGACTGCAGAACTGAGTCATTATCCTCAAAGCTTTTCCTTCTTTAAAATTTCTGCTTCAAGTGGCAAGTGTGAATTTGAATTTTTTGTAGAACAAAGTAACTAAGCAACAAGATGGAACATGTTAAGTCAAGAAACAGTGGCATTTGATTTAATATTTCATAATGGTTCTTATTGTACTTAGAACTATGTGGAACATATAAAAGTAACAAAAATCTCATCTTCTGAAAATTCACTCCCTGGCTATACAGCCTTAGTAAACCAATAAGAGTTTGCTCAAGCATTACTTGACAGCCAGTGAGAATGATTTCCCTTTCTTAATGCAAAGCTTAAATTTTACGGGATCTTACTGAATTGGAAAAGTGCCTTCCATTTTAATATATTTCACTTTGAATATTTTATATCCTGTGAGGTTAAAAAGAATGCAGGATATTGAAGGTACACCGGCAAGCAGTAGGTAAAGGTGGGCTTCTTCCTCTTTTCTTCCCTTTCTGCCATCATTCCTCCCTTTTCTTTCTTCTCACAGTTATTTATTGATTCTTATGTGCCAGAAACTGTGCTAGGTACTAGGAAGACAATTATATGTGTTTTTAATTATTAACTTGAATATAAACTCAAATTAAGCACATTAATGCATCCCTTTAACTAAGACCCATTTATTATTAAAACTAATCATGTTTCTTTTATTATAAATATGTTATGGGAAAAAAGAAAGCAAGATATGAGAGAGATCACAGGGAGGTGGGTTGTAATTTTAAACAAAGGCATTATGGAAAGTTTTTCTGATGAAATAACATTTGAACAGTGACCCAAAGGAAGTAAGGAAGAAATCCAAAAGATATCTGTGGAGAAAGCATTCCAGGAAAAAAGAACACCATGTGCAAAGACAAGCTGTTCATGGATGTGGAAAAGCATGTTTTTTGAAGGATATACATATATATATATATATAGTAATCTGTCCAAAAAAACCACCAAAAATAAGACAAAGAAGCACAGTTAACATGTCAAAAGAGGGCATTAATGGAGAATTAAAAAATATGATTTAGCTCCTTCTACAACTCTTTACTGACCATGCAAAGACCCAGAAGGAGAAAAAAGGAACAAAGAGCTATAAGAGAAAGAAAATATCAAAATCATAGACATCTCAATAATTATATTAAATGTTGAAAAACCACTACCACATCAGCAAAACAACTTATCATAAATTTTTACCCTCCCCCTAACCTATGAAAATTTTATAGCTCATATGAAATTTAATGGTAGAAATGAGCCTATTTTCTGTGAGATTAGGATTTCCCTTCTATTTTTTTTCTCTTTTTAATTCAGCATTGTAGCAGAGACCCAAGAAATATGATAGGCAAGAAAAGTACGTAAAAGAAAGTAAAGTTGGAAAAATTAAATAAAGCTGTCATGACAGACAACTCAACTATATATAAATCATCTAAGGAACCCACAAAATGACCATTAAGTGTACAGGAATTTTATAAGATTTCACAAAATTGATATAAGTAAAATCTATTTTCTTTAAATTTTTTGAAATACTATTGATAACATTTTTAAATATATCATTTGCAGTAGCATGCAATGCTTAGGAATAAATTTAATGACAGATACCTTATAGTTCTGGTCCCAAAATTACAAAACATATTTTTTGAGGTTAGAATCCTAAATAATCGAAAATATGTATCATGTTATTGGATTGGAAAATGTGATATAGTTAAGATGTCATTATCCCCAAATGCTGTATCAACACAAAAAATCCAATGAAACCGTTGTTTCTTTTTTATTTTGTCTTGATAAAATTTTTCTGATTCTAAAATCTATGTTATAAAGAACCAAAATGACCAAATAATCTGGGAAGAAAAGAAGATTTTAGGCGTTTTTATTTTTACTTCCAAACTTACTTTAAATTGTAAATTAAGATATTGTAGTATTACCTGAATATCAACTGGGAAAAATGCTCCCAATGCTAGTGACCAGAGCTACAAAGCAAAGAAGGAGCAAATTGTGACAACAGCTGGATCAGAGCAGACAATCAGTAAGAAGGACGAGGCTCTGAGAGGACACAAACATGCATGAACTGGTTACCTGCAACAATGATACACCTGGAAAACTAAGCATAGGCTGCTGTGTTCCAGAAAAACCATCCACACCTGGTAAAAGAACATTGCTCCAGGAAAGAAAAAGAAGAAACCAACAAACTAAAAATTGAACAATTAACTGGCAGTGAAAGAAGATATGGAGTGACCAGAAGGGGGGGAGGTGGGACAAGGGAAAGGGGAGGGGGCAGGAACACCCAAAAAAGAAAAAATAGAAAGAAAAGTGAACAAAAATTATACAATTAAAAAAAGATATTGTGGTATTAGTGAAAACAAGATAATGGGGCAAATTACAATATTAGAGTTTAGAAATAATCTCAAAAGTATGGCTAAATGATTGTGATCAAAATGTCAATGCAAATTGAAGGTATAACGGAAAATCCCTTAGGAAATGTTGAATGGGTGGTGGGGTGAGACTATCAACCACTACCTAAAATTATATTCAAAAATTGACTTGAATTGATGAAAAATTAAAACGCTGAAAATGAAACAATAGTGTTTATGGAACAAAACATAGGAAAATAGTATATAATTATAAGAGGAAAAATTTCAATCATGACCAATAATAAAATTGCTTATTTTTTATTTATAATGATGTATTATAAAATTGTCACCACCGTGCTAGAGTTTCAAAAGTGATTGTTAAGGAGCAGCATAGGAAATCCAAAATGTAAAGACTTCAAATTTAGATTCAGAAAGATTTATAGTTCAAATCTCTTTGGTTCTTATATGAATATATACTATAACATCTTTAAAATGGCTATATATATTTAAGTCATTATTTCTGTGTATATAATAAGTTTGTTCGTATATTTTATATATATTAAACCCTAAATAAGTATAAGTTTTCTTTGTTTTGCCAGTATATATAGATAGGATAATTTAGTGAATACAGTTTTTCAAACTAAACAAATTTTCTTAGAATTTTGTATTGGCTATATGGCTTCTACTGAATGTTAATGGTTTGTTTTAGCTAGTCCAAAAGGGTTCCAGCCAGTTTGAGTCAGTTTGATCTGGTTCCAACTGATTTTGTATAGATCAAGCTGACTTGATCCTCTCAAACTGGTACCAGATAGTTGGATCCAATTCCAGGTGTTTTGATATAATACCAGTCAGTTTGAGTTGGTTGGAAATAGTTTGATCTAGTTCCAATCCTTGATTGGACTTAATCAGGTCTGAACTGGTTTGATCTGGTCAGAACTGGTTTGAGATTGTAAACAGAACTAGTTTTATACAGAATATGAAAGTTTGTTTGAACTGGTCAGAAACAGCTTGATCCAACAGAACCTTTGTGAACTGGTTTGAAATAGTTTATTATAGTCAGGAAAATTTGATCCTGTCAGGGTCAGTTTGATCTGGTTTTATCCAGTTTGACCCAGTTTTGAGCAAGTCAAAACAGTTTCTATTTTTTAATTCAGTCAGAATTGTTTTGGTACCATCAAGACAGAATTGTACAGTCAGCATTGGTTTTATCCAGTCAGAATCAGTTTGACCTAGTTCAGGTGGGTTAGAACCAATTTTATCCAGTCATAATTAATCAGAGCCTATTAGGAGTGGTTTGAGGCAGTTTTAACTAGATTGATCTAGTTATAACTGACTTGGTCTGATCAGGACCAATTTTAACTGGTTTAAAGTGATCTTATCCTGTTAGAACTGGTTGAAACAGTCACAACCAGTTTGAACCAGTTTGACCCTGTTTTAATCAATTTTCTCTGGTCAGAATTGGTTTGCTACAGTTATAATTGGTTGGAACCAGTTGGAGCAAGTCATAACTGCTTTGAAATCTAGAAGCCTTAACAAGGTAAATGGAAAATTTCATAATGCTAACTCAGAATAGCAAAGAGTAAGGAACACAAATGAAATGAAATTAAGAGAAGAATTTAATTTAAGAGAACTAAAATTAAGAAATGAAATTAAGAGAATATCAAGAATATCAAGTGAGTAGACTGTAAGTAAACTACTTCCTGGACTAAAAACTACTTCCTGGACTAATTAAGAAAATGTCAAGTGAGTAGACTGTAGGTAAACTACTTCCTGGACTAAAATGTTTATATCATTGTAAACATTTTAAATAGTACCCTTGAGTAAACTGCATTTGATTCACAAGGTCATAGCTTCAGAAATGTTTTTAAGATGCTTGATGTTTGGTCATTTTCATGTTTCCTCTGTCATTCTCAGTGATGTCAACTAATGACCAATATATCCATTATCTTTTCTCATGGTTGCTTTTCAACCAGGGAAGTAAAAACATTCTGCTGAGTAAGAGATAAATTTTCACCCCATGTTAATTTAGTGATTTCATCAATAAATACAATGTTTTGTCAAGTTTTTGCACCATTGTTTCCCTTGTCATTAACGCAATGTTGAAGTACCTTCTGAGTAAAGAACACATAATAATACTGATAGTTTGTGTTTAGAGATATCTGCTACTGAAGAACTCAGTTCTCCTTGGAGAGGATTTACACTGCCACTATGGAATAAACAGGCTGTATTAATTTCCTAAGGACACTGCCTAATAGTTTATGAACTGCAAACTTAACAGCAAGCCTAATACTAAGTGGTATATCCTGATATCCTCCGAAGAGTTTGCTAAACTTCTGTTTCTGATTATTACACTTGATACGTTTGTTTCGCAGTGTTCTAATTATCTATTCAAGCTATTCTAGGTTAGACTTTTTAACACCAAAAAAAAAAAATATAAGATATACTCAAAGAAAGCCCAGGTTCGTATATGTGAATATATATAAATATATATATATATATATATATATATATATATATATATATATATATATTTCACATCAGTGTAAACCCTGGGGATCACCACCACCTTCCCTTCCTGACTGCTCCAGCTGGTCCTCTTCCATGTACTTTTGTTTGGTTCTCCCTATATTAGTGTCCTTATATTAGTCCCTATATTAGAAACCATTTGGTTTCTGTCTTTTTCCTTCTGACTGTTTCTGCTGTTATGATTTCTTCTAGGTACATCCATGTTCCCATAAAATCATCAAATTTTTCATTTTTAATTGATGAGTAATATTCCATATATACCACATCTTTTTCATCCATTCATCTGTTTTGGAACATTTGAATAGTTTCCATGTCCTTGCAATTATAAATAGTGCTACAATAAACATCTGAGCACAGGCGTCCCTTTGTACAAGCATTGAGGTCTCTTTTGGGTAGTTTTTCAGAAGAACTATTGCTAGGTCAAATGGTAGTTCCATTTTCATTAATTTGTGGGTCCTCCACACAGCTTTCCATAGTGGCTGGACCAGTTTACAACTGCAGTGTAAGAGTGTTCCTTTCTCTCCACATCCACACCAGCACTTGTTGTTGCCTGTTTTTCTGATGTGAGTCATTCTTACTGGTGTAAGGTGGTATCTCATTGTGGTTTTGATTTGCATTTCCTGATACTAACTTTTAAGATTAGACTATTTGCTCAGCCTATCTTTAGTTTTAGTTTACTTAACTATTATAAAGAAACATATAAAGATTCATCTAATGTTCCACGTGGATATTATAGGAGTTTTGTAAATCATTAAGTAAAATTACAAAGAAAGGAATTATCAATTCTTACAACTGAAATGATCAATTTCTTAAATACTTGATTTCTCCCCTTTCCATTTCATTTGCCTCATTGAGTATTATTTTCTTTTTCTTTATTTTTATTCTCAGATTTCAAAATATCCTTGGGTTGATTTCTTTATTAAAAAATATCTTTCTTATTCTAAGTTATAAGTTAGTGTGACTAAGATTAATATCTCATGATTCTTTTTTTATTTTTCATTTTTTAATGCAATATGGATATTGATCCAAAGAAATGAGATTAAAATAAAATAATAGAATTTCTTATAGGATGAGGCACTTTCTAGAGAAGGCACACAATATGTTTTTCCATAAGTTGCTGAATCAGGGTTTATTTAAAACAATACATTTTAAATATCTTAGGGGAGAAGTTTCAGGTATCTAAATATATTTGGGGTATTTTAATCTAATTTTACTTTGACACATTTTAAAGCTATTTTGCAGTGATTGAAAAACATAGAGTTGGCACAAAATAAGAACTGAGAACTTAGGAACTTGGGGACTTAATATATTTTATATTTGATATAACAAGTTTGTGAGTATAATAGGATTAAAATTCCTCATTTTACAGAGAAAGTAACTGAATTCAAAGAAGTTGAGTATCCTTTTCAAGAAGAAAGACAGTCCTGTGGAGAAGTTGAGAACTAATTCAGATGCTGTATATGCTGTTTCTCTGTTAGGAGACTTTAAGAGGTGATGGGGTAGATTAGATCCCTCTTCCAATCAAAGAAATTATTTGATTTGATTTTGATTTTATTTAGTTTTTTGATGTTTGATTTGAAGAATTGGAATTATATTTTGTTTCAAATGCAAACATTTATCAAACCAATTAATTAGACTGATTGCAAGATATTTGGTTTGAGTCTTGAAAGAGAGGTTGCTCTCAACCCTAAAGCACACATGAAGGATAAGCTTATGTAAGCTTTTCTTTGAGACTTGCTTTCATAAACACAGAGCCTGGAGGCTTGTGACAAAATGACACAGTTTTAGAATGTATAGCTACATCTTGACTTGAGCTGAGTCCCAGGGCAGCTGACACAGAGCATAGCATAGAGGGTGTGGGGGTATAGCTACCTAGAAAGAAGCAAGGGGTTCATCAGTCATCAACATATATTTAAAACTGCACTTGCTTGGGGGGCAAAAAAAGGAGAGCTTCTCTACCTCTCCATGTGTGTACTGCCCTGAACTTCTGTCAAGTGCTTACTTCTTTGGCCTCAATCCACACCTGAGCCAACAAAATTTACTTATTTTGTCCCCACTCAACTATACAAAACAGTATAAGCTGCTTCTCTTATGTGAATGGGGAGGAATATTTGAATATTTTCTCCTGGCAATTAGTTGATTAGCAAGAGTCTTCTTATAGCAAATCCTGGGGTCATGGTAATTGGTTTCAGATACATCAGGCACTTATGGTTGCCCATTGCTTGATGACAGTCTTACCCTGTTATCTCTTTATATACATTACTATATATAATTTATATAGTGGTTTCGCCTAAAAAATATGATCAGCAAATAATACCATGGGAAATTAATTTCAAAGATCAAATTTTCCTTTCAAATTTGATTACAAAAAGTAAAAATATAAACATGTAACAGAAAACAGAAGTACAGAACACTGAATTATATCTCCATTAAAAATAACTATTTTTATATAGTATAAATAATTTTATCTCTATTAAAAATTTAAAAAATAATTATAAAAATTAAAAAATAATTATATCTGTTAAATATAACTATTTTTAATAAAGGAAGTGTCTTTAAAAATTCTCTTCTATTTCCAGTTATTTCAATAATTAAAATATTATTGGAAATTTTTTTCTAGACTTGAAATTGGCAGATGATATCATCTACTGGTGAAACTTTACCACCTCTTCCAGTACTAACCTAAAATATGATTTACTTGAAACATTAGTGCTTTCCCACTGTACTAGGAATTGTTTTATGTTTAGATATTAAAATTGACTTTAGTAACAATGAAATTGATACATGGATTAGGTAGAGTTAGGTGACATTTGGGTAGAAATTATTATTAATCTGTGTAGCCTTACCCAGTTTTACCAAAAATATTGAGTACCCAGTAAGTTTCCAGGAAAAATTTAAGAAAAATTGTTATGATTACATTACCAAGAACATGCTGATGTAACAGCATAATTTCAATGGAAAGGGGAGGTTTTAGTTTTTATTTCCCACCCCAGGGAGGGTAGAGCTAAGAGGGAGGAGAAAGGAGAGAAGATGAGGAGGTGGAAGGAAGAAGAGGAAAAGGAATACCTGGAGGACGCGGATGGAGCAGAGATATGTGAAGAAGTCGCACTTCCTTCTCAGCCTTGTTCTGGTCCCAGGCAATTGGGGGAATGTGGAAGGAGACACTTGAGAGAGACCTGGGTGAGGGAGGAGCAAGGAGCCTGACAATGATAACCTTTATCTTGATGCTGATTTTTTTTCATTTCCATCCAAACTTATGTGATCTCTCTGACCCTTTCCTATGGGTTCCCACTAGAAGTTGCCTTGGACATGTGGCAAACTTTTGGGTTTCAGTGGTTCTGTTTTGAGTCAACCCTGTTTGGCTAGGCATTTACCCATGAGGGGATGTGTAATTTTGATGCTTGATTGGAAACTATATTCTTTTTCTTCTATCAAATATTAATTTTCTTTTCCATGAAAGGTCTTATGCACTAGAGCATGTGAACCCATTTAAAGTAGGTAAGTTTGGGGGGTCTTAGGAGATCCCTTACTTTTCCCCATAACACTGAGACCTCCTGGTTGAATGACATTTAGAAAGTTATTGGTAACTGTTTCTTATGTTCTGCCTTATATTTCTTGTCTTTTTCACTTAACTTTCTTAAGTTTTCTCCTAAGTAATTTCTTCTATATTCTCCTTTGCCCTTTCTTATTTTTTCTTTGTGCTTTAGACTGAGGCATAATTGCAACTTTATCTGCTTTTAAAAGAAAGCAAATGAATCTAAAATGTTGTAGATACCTTGTGGGTCAACCATCAAATCTCAGAGAAAAGACTGTAAATTGTGTAATTTTAATTGGGAAATTATGTGCCTTTTTCATTCCTTTATTACAGCACTTACCAGTTATGGAGTATTGCTTTGCATTATAAATGATTCTTTCTGTCCACCCCACAAACATACATAAATATGCAAATTCAATTTGAAAATGTTTATATTTATAGAGGATTTTTTATATTTAATAAGTGCAATTACATATCTTAAATTCCACTCATCAATGAAACTAAGCATGACAAAAAGCAGGCAAGTTACCTACCAGTCTCATATTCTGAACTCCAGGCAGATATCCCAAAGAAATGACTGGGTTTCTTTTTCCACCAGCCTAGGTCTCGGTATTGGACTTCAGATTGTCCCTGTGTTGGCATTTGAGGAAAAAGGATTAGTTCATTAGACATGATCATCTAAAATGTGCTGTGAGCATCATCCCTCTTTAACTGAGATGAATTAAAATATTGAGAATCATCTTTCTTGGTTGCTCTGGTTTATGTTGAAGAAACTGTCAAAAACACAAGTTAAGTGAACTGCACCCAAAGTAAGAGGCCAGTTATAGATGAAACTATCCTGTTAAAAACTTAAGCCTGTATTCTTCCTGTTGTCTTTATTAATTATTAAAATTTATACAGTTCTTTCCTGGAAAGGTTGTTAGAGGAAATCTATAATCTCTGATCAAATACAGTTTTCCCTTCAGTGTCTTCCTTGATTGCTCAATTGGTATTAATTTGCCATCACCTATTTTCATGTGTCTCAGATGGCTATTAATAGCCAAAGCATCCCAAAGACTGTGAAAGAAAAATCACAGAATTAGATCCCATTCTTAAGCCTGAATCCTTATCCTATGAAAATGAACAGACTGAGACCAGATAATGGATTTATAATCTCCACTTATTTGGTGGAAGAAGATTCCTGAAAGTTGTGGCCATTTTTTTATTATATAAATTTTATATAATATATATCACATCATTGTCATCCCTGGGGTCACCCACCACCTCCCCTCCCTGGCCGCTCCAGCTGGTCCTCCCAGCCAGGTGTGTATTTTCATTTGGTTGTCCATGTTTTAGTGAAACTATTTGGTTCTGTCATTTTCTTTCTGATTTGTTTCAACTAATATGATCAATGAAACTAAGAGCTGGTTCTTCCCCCTTGCCGGCTCACAAAAAAAAGAAGAGAGAACATTCAAATAAACAGGATCACAAATGAAAGAGAAATTACAACAGACAAAAAATAAATCCAAAGGATAATCAGAAACTACTATGAACATCTATATGGTTACAAATACAACAACCTGGATGAGATGGAAATATTCTTGGCGAAATACAACTAATCAAAATTGAAGAAAAAAGAAATAAAGAACTTAAATAATCCAATTACAAGCAGCAAAATTGAAGCAGTCATCAAAACTCTCTCTAAAAATAAGAGCCCAGGACCAGACAGCTTCACAAATGAATTCTACCAGACATTACAACATGAAAAACTAAAACCATTCCAATTAAGATCTGGAACCAGGCAAGGATGCCCACTCTCTCCACTGCTTTTTAACATTGTACTGGAAGTTTTAGCAAGGGCAATAAGGCAAGAGAAAGAAATAAAAGGGATACAGATAGGTAAAGAGGAACTGAAGTTGTGGCCATTTGAATGGGAGTAAGCAAAGTGTTCAACTGGAAGTCTAAAGAAAGGAATATTGGATAGAGAGTAGAAACTGTGCCACATGGTAACATGTTACCTTTGATTTTGTGGAGTTTGCTATTGCTTTATATTTCTTATTTGTTTTTAATTTTATTATTTTATGTATTTTTAAAATTTATTTACTTATTTTGCATATATATATATATATATTTTCACATCATTGTCAAGCCAGAGGTTTTCCCACCACCGTATCATCTATGAAACATCTTACTCTCTTGTGCCATTCCCCTCCTCCTCCCCCATTTTTGCCTCCCTCTCTTTTGATCTATGATTCAGTTCTGTTGGAAGTTTTAAATTTTCTTGTTTGTTTGTTTGTTTTCCCTGTATCCCTCATATAAGTGAGACCATCCCATATTTTGCTTTTTCTTTCTGGCTTATTTCCAATAACATGATTCATTCTAGCTCCATCCATGTTGCTGCGGATGACAAGTTTGTCTTCTTTGATTGATGAATAATATCCCATTGCATAAACATACCACATCTTTTTCAATCATTTATTAGTTTGGGCATTTGGGTTGTTTCCATGTCCTGGCAAAGCGCTGATCCCTCAATCTTTATGGAAAACAAACAAACAAACAAACAAACAAAAAAACCTGATCATTTCTTAGGTTCAGTTTTACCATTTACAGAATCTGTCAATTTCTAATGAGCATATTATGACAATTACCTATTCATAGGTGGCTGCATACAAATTTTATTTCAATATTAATATTTGATGACATTAATGTGGAAGTTATCAATGACAAAGTCAAACAAATAAGGTGCTTTTAGTTGGTACTTTTATTTAACCAGGTCTGATTTAAATAGATTTACATTTTCAGGTAAGATACAGTTTTGAAGATGAAATAGAGTTGACCATTATAGGTCCTCTGAATAAGAAACAGATCTTATTCCATTATATTATACAAATATAATAGAAAATCCATTTTCTATCTAAGTGATAGTTCCAGTAATACAACTAAGTGGTGCATCTGATATTTATAAAGGCTAAAGACAACATATTCAAATTTAAACTAAGAACTACATGCCATATATCTATAATTATTTAAATTGTGCATCATCTATATTAAGTTCTATTTAGCATTTTTTACTCTGTTGTCATTACAGGTCTGTCTTGTATTTTAATCTGCATCTTATCATTTAGGAAACTGCTTTGGAGGATGGTAATATGCTTGTGGAACCACTTGCAAATAGTGTCACTGTCACTGTTGTATTCATTACTTGGAAAAGTATCATACCCAGGAAATTTGTCTTAAGGCAAACAATGAACAGTCTCATTAGAAATAGTTTTTTTTTTTTAAAGTGGTATATTTCACAGTTGTTACCAGATACTTTTTTCTATGTAAATTTGGAAGAACTTGAGTGATCAGTTGTTTTCAATTATTTTCACTCTTAACATCTATATCTTTTCCTAAAGTATTTATACATATACTAATATGCTTCTTCTTAGTAAAGTAAACTATTTGGATGACCTTACTGTAATAGGCTTCTGTTTACTCTTTAAACATAATCTTAAAGGATCAAGTTGATTATTTATTTAAGCCTCATTCTTATAAACTTCCTATAACATCCATATGAGACTAGATGTGAACTTTATGGTTAGACTGATTTGAGAAAAAAATCATTTTTCACTTTATCATAAAGAATAGAAAGGAGGCCGGGCACGGTGGCTCGTGCTTGTAAGCTTCAGCCTATGAAGCGGCCGGGGCTAGGGATCGCGGTTCGAGTCCCGCCTGGGGCCCGTAGCGAGACCTAGTTCCAAAAAAATAGCTGGGCATGGTGGCGCACGCCTGTCATCCCAGCTACCTGGGAAGCTGAGGCTGGGGATTGCTTGAGTCTGTGGTACCCCGGACAACGAGAGCCTGCGATTCCACAGGCAAAAATAGTAAGACCTAGTCTCAAAAAAAAAAAAAAAAAAAAAAAAAAAAAAAAAAAAAAAAAAAAAAAAAAAAAAAAAAAAAAAAAAAAAAAAAAAAAAAAAAAAAAAAAAAAAAAAAA